>JAEQML010065276.1:0-21167 GCA_016904865.1 Pissodes strobi | reverse complement strand
AACAAACAACCTTAAAATCTTGTTAACTAGTCGGCCAAGACTACCCTCTCACTTCAGTTTTTAGGCATGGGGTTCTACCAAACCATTAAAACACAGTTTGGAAATAGAGCAGTCGAACTGCTCAAATCATGGGTACGTAACAACAGTAAACTGGCTTCTTTCCGCAACAAAGGTACCATCCTCTTAACTTGTCGCACGCAGGGATTAACACCAAGACACATAACAGATTCCATGAAAAACATTACAACAACACTTCAGATAGAAGATGGCAACAACGGACATCCCACATCCCAGTTCTGTAACAGGTTAGCAAATAGACTTATTAACTTTGAGATATCCAATACTAAAAGGACGATTTCGGTACTTGAAAGGTTCCAGACACACATTAACGATGAGTTATTTAATTTATTGCCTCGTCGCACAGTTCAAGAATTTGTTGATAAACAAAAAGTATTATATAACAATAAATTTAACTCAATAAAAAATTCGAATATAAGGAAAATCAGTAACCTTAAAATTAAACATAACAACGACACCATAAAAGCTAAAGATAACTGGGTCAGGAGCCTTACAAGCATCGTCATCAGTGCCAAAACAGACGTCGCGCCAAGGAAAATTTAGGTATCCCTTAGATCATCCCAGTTTGCAGAATTGTAATGCCAGGTTTCGCGATTCAATGGTGGATCCTTCCGTAGAAGTTGCAATTCACAAACCGTAGTGTAGTGGAGTATAAATGTTTCTTACAATGATTATAAAAATAATGAAAAATTAAGAGTTCTTCATAAATCTTTGAAATTTGATTTAGATTTGACGTAATATATTATACTTTTGTCAATTTTCTTTTAGTTTTTATTCCCTTTGTTGTTTTTTATCACATCATTAATTTTTTATTCAAATTTTGAATTTCAGTGATATGAGGTGACAGTTGTATCTCTAAGGTAAGGTATAAGAGTTCATATTTTATCTCTAAAGTACGAAATAGTATATTATGCATCAATTTTTGTTTCGTTGTACTGTTCTATTCGCATGCAATATATGTTATATTACTCCTTCTTTGCATGGCTTTAGAATTATTTGCTATTATTTTCTAAGAATGATTTGCCTCTCCTAAATTTTAGCGCTACGTTTAACTGGTGATAAACGGAATTGTACCAATCACTAACAATAACTGTTTTATATACCATTGATACAGTAACATAGTTTCTCAGGTTCCTGGTTTTATTATTGGCTTGAAGTGACTTGCGTTTCTTCAGTTTATTTATTTCATTGAGCGCAAACATAAACAGTACAGATCTGCAAAAACTCTCTTGTCGTCATTGCCTTGTATATCCTTTAACGGAATAAATAAGGATAAACCACTGTGCGGGCTAAGGCCGAATGCTTACCATTTATGGATAAAGGGCCTCCAAATTTCATATAATATTTTTTCACGTTTCATTAAATATTATATATGAAGTGCGTCAGATTCAAAAAATTTTTATTTCAGATATCATTGGTACTAAAGATTTTACCCATGAACTACCTAATGCAAATTTAGTCAATATAATATAATTAAGTATTAGTCCTAGGTATGTAGATGTATTCTAGTGTAGTGTTTTATGAACTTTTTGATATTATGATTCGCATTAGTATTGGCTATCTCTGTTTTGCATTTATTGGCTTAGCTTGATTTAAAAAAAAATATTTTGATAAGTTAGAATTCTTCAAAACTAATTTTTTCTTAAATATCAAAGATTGGTATTCGTCTACAAATTAATATTTCAATGAATTAAAAACATCAAAAACGACCAGGACTTTGCTATAACTAACACAATCAAAATAATGTTATAATTTTTTTCTTTACTCGACAACACTGCGCACTATACACAACTTAGTTATGATTTGTCATGCTTCATTTTTTAGAATCAACACACGTGCATTAAGTATAAGGTTTAACATGTACTCATTTGATTTAAGAACTACTTGAATTTATCGGAATATGATGGTTTCTAGTAGACGGCATGTTCTTCTATCTAGTTTTGGAGCAAAATGTATAGTATATGATCCGCTGCGTTGTACCCAATGATACTGTGTGTCATATAACAATGTTTCTTAAATTTGTTATCAAGTTTTAGATGATAAAACTCATGTTGGGGTTATTATGTTCTCGACAGGCCATTCGACTGCGCCAATAACAACATTTTATTAAACATTTGGCTCGTTTAGCATTGTAGACACAACCTGCTAAGTATTCGTTTTGTTTTAGAAAGCAGTATCTTTCATACCGTCTTCTTTTGTCATACGGATAAGAATGCCAAGCGAAGTGCCACATCTGTTCTTGTTGGCATATCTCAGCGCAACTCTGGACCTCATTTTGTTATTAGTGTAATAAAATGAGCTGAAGGCTTTTTTATATTATATGCAAATTAGATATCAGTATTCTTTCTAGTCGATTAGACGACGCTTTTCTTGACAGGTAACATATTGAGTTGTAAAACATTCATGTTCATTTTTCAAATAATTTCTTATATTTTAACGTAGATAAATCTGAATATTTGAGATGTCATAATTTTCAGAAAAGTATCATTGCTCTAGATCTTACCACCGATAATAAACAAATGTTAAATTCTCCAGCTATTAAAGTTATCAGTAAATATGAGTGATACATATCCAACAAAAAATGGGAAAGGAGAGCAAGCTGAAGAATACGTACAAGGGAAATTAGTCCGCTGAAAAACAATTTTTTCTATTTCCAAGAACATCACCCTTATGGTACAAAATATGGTTATGAAGAAGTACTAGATATAACATTTTGGGAAGTTTTACATGTTCTCAGGAAAATGGAGAATGGAAATATACCAGCAAAGGATGGCTGGCCGAAAGTTTCTCCTTAAGACAATTGCCAAACCTTCCACAAAGCGTTTGAAAAATATCTCGTCTTTGAAGACTGAAACAAACATATTACATAAAAAATAACGGATACAAAATTACCATGCCAAATAACCTCATCTTCTCTCGTTCATACAAGTTGTTTACCAGAGTTAACTGTAATAAGCTGAACTGAAACTAGACATATTTCAGCCTCGAGAATACATGAGTCTTGGATCAGGTATGAGCACAAATATCCACAGACAATCAAAATCATCATTTGAAAAAGCTTAGAGCAGCCCAAACTAATTCTAATGATATTTGTTAACTGACATTATTTATTTCCATCACACGAATGTCGAAGTGACTATCGATATTCTATACTAATTAAAAACATCTATATAAATGTAAAATATTATATTATATTAGAGAATATATCGGATACATTTTCAATTAGAACAGCTGATCAACCCATAATCATGACATAATTGTAGATATGTTCTCTATTATTGTGGAGGATTCATGTTCTTCAGACAAACTGTTGCCTATTTGTCCACCAGTTGTAGGCTTCTTTAGTAAGGCCGCTACGGCTCTGGCCCCAGGGTGTAAATAGTACAAGTGCTAGTTTAGTGAACCTAACGAAGCTGAAAAGGAAGAAATTACATCTCTTAGGGTTGCAGTAGTCGTCTGGGGCGGCCTTCGACCAAGCGACAGTAAGCCCCCAATGGTCATTTTTACCAGCTCTTATTGCCTTGATCGAAATCTACTTTTGCCCTTCTCTTTTAATCCTCTTGGCTCTCTAATGAAGCTCAAGATTTTGGCACAGCTGAGTTCTTGCAAGTGTTTTATTGCAATGCTGGCAGTGCGCTCTAGCATGGAAATCTCACTAGGACTTGGCAGGCAGGATCTTCTCCAAATTCGTTGAGAAAAAGGTGCCCCTTAGGGTTGCCGCTCTGACTTTCTTTCATTATTTAACCAGTAGTCCTACTGACACGGAAGATTTTGACCTAGCTGCATTCTTATTTTCTGAGTTTGGCCTGCGTTGATTAGAGCCTTGGCGACTTGCTGTCTAGTGACGCCCAGAATTAATTCCGGTCAATCGATCGCATCTCCAGTTCCAGAACCTGTTTGTTCTTCCGCCATGCCAGTTTATTGCATGCAATATCACTGGGTTTAGGAACCTGAATTACCACGACCTCGTCTTTCATATCGATCTACTTCAGGACTTCCACGCTAGCATATCAGTGTGGATGGAGAAAATCCCAACAGTTGATGATTTTTGTATATTATCGCGCTGATATCAGACTTTGCAAATAAGCATGGCTAAGCGTAACAGCTACAAAAGAAAGAAATACCTATGGAAGTTGTTGAAGCTAGTGGTCACCAAATCGTTGTTGTCAGGGGGGACGACACAGCGGAAGTTCCAAGAGGAATTTTCCTTGGATAGGAAATATTTAAAAAATTAAGTCAGAGCTGGAAATAGTATATTATTTTATATGGAGGAAAAGTGATACTTTTCATGGCGCGCTCGTGTTTAATAGCCGAACGGAGTGAGGCTGGTAATAGAGAGCAAGCCATGAAAAGTAACTTTTCCTCCACATAAAATATGCTGTTTTTTCTTCAAATGTCGACAAATTAATGCAAAAATATCTCTTTTTAATAGTAATAATAATAATTATTATCAAAGATAAGTTGGTTTGCAAGGCGGCTTAGACCGGTATCGGTGAATAGGCACAGGTCGTTGCTACAGTAATGTAACATAAAGCTGTCAGTGGACACTGTCAACAATAATTATTTTTTTTAAAATTGCGTGTCCGATTGCGTTTTAATTCCGTATTGATAAGCAGTTATTGAGTAAGTTCGATTAAGTTAATAACCAATTTGTTCCTAAATTAGTGATTTTTAGAAATGCAGTGCATAAATTGAGTGATAAATACAAATTTTAGTTTAATAATTATTGAGTTGTTGACGCTTGCTTTGTTGTTTGTTTGTATCTATGTTGCTATGGTAACACTTTTACCTCCGCCGGCGGAAAAGTGAAAAGTAAAGCTCCGGCGGAGGAAAAATGAAACTTCACGGCCGCCTACACAGTCGAGTAATGACGGATTTACTGACGTTTGAAGAAAAAATTAATTTACCTACAATGTATGTTAAGTCTTAAATCTTTAACCAGGGCAGGATGTCTCGGAAGCAATGTCGGCATCGATTAGGACCTTGGCGACTTGCTATATATTGACGCCCAGAATTAATTCCAGTGCGGTCCATCGATAGCATCCCCAGTTCAAGAATCTCGTGTTCTTCCCCCAACTTACTGCCCGAAATGTTACTGTGTTTAGGTGCCTAAACTACCTAGACCTCATTTTTCATTTGGATCTGTTCCAGGACGTCCGCGCGGGGGTATCAGTGTGGATGGAGAAACTCTCAACAATTGATGCTTTGCAGATGTTATAGCCTTGATATCAGACTTCGCATATAAACATGGATACGCGTAACAGCTACAATAGATATGCCTATGAAAGTTGTTAAAGCTAGTAGTGGAAGCGGTACAGTAAAGAAAACGGCATTTTAGGTTAAAAGCAAGCCGCTTTGCACAAGTTATCTAGAGACCTAGAGGAAACCAAAATTTGGTCCCTTATGATCCAAGATGGCGGCTATTTTCCAAAAGGGCCGCTAAAATGTATATTTCGTGTTTCTTGTACGATTCGATTGAAAAAAGGGTGGTTTTTGGGTATGTTTTGTCTGAACATCGCGAATTTGAATGAAAAGGGGTCATTTATTTCAATTAGAGTTAAAAATATATTAATTGCTCAGTTTTCACAAATTTATACTTTTTTAGAAAACACATAATTTTAGCCCGGTTTTCTCCCCAGGCATTCAGAATTAAGGCACAAACAAGGTTGTAAAAGCTGGTTTTATTGTTTACGTCAGAAATAAATAAATGTCAAATAAAAAACAGATACCAGGAACTGTAAAATTCCAAATATAATTTTTGCACTAAGTCATTCAGATGTAGTTAAAGAAATAATGGATTAGATGGTATTATTGCATTTCCTTTACAATTGTACTGTATTTTGCATGGTAAAGTATTTTTGCGACATTGACAGCAGTTTTCTCCACACCCCGAGAAGCAGCCACACTTCTCCGACAGGTCTCCCACACTTATGGAAGGTCGGACCAAACAGAAACCTAATTTCCAAAAATTTTCTTCCAACCTCAATTAGATAGAGGACGCGGAAAATTGTCATCAGGCAGGTGTGAACGGCCCCAGATTTGTCCTGCCTGATACGCTGCCCTTAGGATCTGGAGAGGAGAGTATCATACATGGGGGGAACAGCATGAAGTTACTTGTCCTTTATGCAGAATAATTCTTTTGTAGCTTTTTCACTGTCGTCGCAGAACAGAATTGATCATAGTATTATGTGCTATTCTAATCTTAATACTATTGGCGTTGGATGCCAATTTATTACGTTCGATTCTAAGATAAAACTACTTGGCAGATGGCACTGAACGACGGTTTACCAACAACATATATTTACCAAGAAGAATTGAACTGCTATCAGATGTCTACCATGTAATCCGGACGTCATCAGTCCTCGTAATGGCCCAGGCAGCACCGTCTGCAATCGAACACCAGGCTCAGCTCGTCTCAGGGAGGGTTGGTTCGAACTATCTTTTTCCAATATCAAGTTTCGTATGTTGTAACTAAATAAAGAATAAGTGATAGTCCAAGTCGGGGTTGGACGCCACCAAGTTTACTTTTGCTGGCAAGCCCTATCGATGTTAAACGAACACAGAAAAAAAAACTTGGAAATAAAAAGAAACTAAGTTCAAATTCTAATGTCGAAATACGTAAACAATTACCTGTCGAAGACTACGCTATCTGCTTGATAACCGTTCAAAATCTACATACTCACATACACCCTAAATAATACCAAGCATTTGAGGCCAATACTGTATTTTGAATAGTAAAATATAGCAAGTTCCTCTAGCCTATTAAATAATTTCCCTGGATAGAGAGTAGCCAGCTACCCCGTAGTGAAATTTCGAAATGACCCGGTCCACTGACTGACTAGACACAAACCCTAGTCAACCTTGACAGTTTGATGTAAAATATTTGAAGGTATCAAATGAAAGGTTATAAAATTTTGAAAGTTCTAGTGTCAAATAAGAGGTTATAAAATTTTGAAAGTTCACTTCTTCGAAACGCTTTGCTGCAAACTGCAACCTAGACGGTGATAGAAATACCGAATTTATCACATAGATTATACTAAGTTAATTTAACTCGGTTAGTATAGCCTTTCCAAAAACCAAGTTGCAAGTTTCAACAAGAGAACGTATTCCTCAAAAAGGAAACAATATTATGTTCGATTGTCAAAGCCAAAATTAAAGTAAAAGATAATAAAAGGGATTAACTTCCTCGGATATAAAATGTACTAGAGATAGTCCATAAATCTAGCACCCGTAAGAAGTAAGTAATGTTTCTAAGCTAGCGTAGTAACACTTCACAAAAGGGTATTTAAATATGTATACTTCAGTAGATTATGTAGTATGCTATTACTTACTAAAGAAATTAATCAACCGTTTTCGAAAAATGATCGAGTACTAGATCCTGTGTAAAATTTAAAAAGTCTATGCAAAGTGTTAAATATTCCTGGCACAATAGTACTGTCCAAGTGTAGTAATATAAATATAAAATTGGACTTGTCTCGTGTAACAGCGGTCAGACTCGTGTGGTTACATCCGAGAATTAGCCATCATTCTTCTCTGTATGTCAAACAGTGCTGATCAACCAGATTTCGATTTTGATCTACAGGAAAACGGTCATAGAACCCCGCAACAAAGCGCTACCGGAACTCCACCTTAGAATACAGCTACTAAAACCATTTTCAAAAACTAGCTCCAAAAACCATCTTCAAAAAACAAACCAACTCCAAAAACCCTAAAAGAGTAAATTAAACCATAACAACAACATAACACGAAATTACAAAAATGCCAAACTCGGCCCCTAATAACTACTTGAAATTCTACATTCGAACAACTCGAAATCACTTATCCATAACTAGGGGTTTACCAAAACTTTCTGGGTATCTTAAGAAGGACAACGGTCTATATTGCCATTACGGCGGTTGCTAAGACTTAATTCCCACGCAACTGACCTTTCCGCCGGAGCCCAAATCGACTTCCAGTCTACTTCATGTACAAAATACGGACACTCCTCGGGGACTACCTCTCTACCCAAGAGAACTTCTTTGGCTAATGATTAAACAAAAGCCTTCCAAAATCAATAACAACAGTTTTTCTTCTGTTTCCTCTCGTCCTACTGGATCAAAATATCGGAAACAAATCTGTAAACACGTCAATCACTATCAGCTGACATTCAACTAAAAATCCTCATATGTCAATCAAAATACTACCTGTCAGAAACCATAGACAGGTACGAACTTATCGAGAAAATACAATAGAGATGGTCGACCAAGTCGATATTCCTCCCCAAAATAACCTTTATAAATAAGATAATTTTTATCCGTAACAATAGAGCTTGACCGTGATCTTCTGGAGCAACTCAACGCACTCTGGTTCAACAGCTTGCAAGGGGGTGGCAATCGCTAGAAATCCGGGGATGCCTCCCCCGTTGCTTTCTAGGTTTTTCATGCACTCTTTTTGCCTTTACCTGCAAAAATGAAACGCTATCGCACCCGGTGTATGTATGGAATACCCGAAGAGTCGTGGAATTTTTGGTTCCTAGAGTGCCTATCAGAAAGTTTACAGTGCGTTACTTGGGGTTTCTTTTTTTGTAATTATAATACATTACTACCTGTAATCAGAAAGGCTTCTACAAGCTGACGCTTAGCTCCAGTACCGTACGATAACCACAGTTCTTGAAATCCAAGAGCGTGTAGCTGGTGATAGAAGGTAATAGCGAACATCATCACATCAGTATCAACTGTTCGGATAATGACTGAGCGAGTGTCATTTGCCACCATGTCTTGGATATGAAGGATGATTTTTTCATCCGCTTCTTCCATGTTACGGCAAGTGGAGACCGCAAGAGATGTGCGGATACCTTGGGAAGCGAAAATGGTATCGCCAATGTTTGATACCACTTGAAGGGAACCGATTCCGGCTTGCTTTTAACCTAAAATGCAGTTTTCTTATAGTCTTCCATCTGGATCGCTTCGACTATAGGGGATCACCAAATTGTGGTGGCCAGGTGGATGACACAGAGGAATTTCTCTGGGATGAGAAGTATTTAAAATATTAAGTCAAAGCTGTAAAAAGTCATTTTCCTACAATCCATCCAAAGTCTTTAGTCAGGGCAGGTTGTCTTTGCAGCAATGTCGTATTGTCATAAAACTTGAAGAAGATAAATGTTAATGCTTGTTGTTTCTCAACATGATAAGATAGTCAATGAGGTTGTAAGATAGAGATTGAAAGATGCTGATGCAGCAAATACTGTAAATAGATAGACTAATGTAAAGATGGGTAATACACTTGCCGAGACTGATTGGTGATAGATTGATGATAGATAAATACTTTTGACTCGTGTATGTCCAATCAACTTATAGGATGTTTTAAGAACGAAGGTTATTTTAACCAATCGCTTTGGTTTCCCAAATAATAAAACTACTATTTCGTTTTGGTTTTAAGTAAATGTTTGTCTGCATAGACTATGATAATGTCTATCAGGGCAGTGCTATGCTTTTGGGTCTTATCTGAAAAATAGGATCAAGTTGGATATACTTCGGTGGAGAGGATAAGTGTCACTAGAATTCTACAGGGCTAGGTATTGGCACTAGTCTTATTCTTGATATTTATCAACTTTCTGCCACCAGTAGCCCTAAAATAGAAATATACGCTCTTTGCCGATAGCCCAATGATATCTAGTAGTGCCAACACACTTGAGATATCACTGCCACGGTAAAATCTGGCTCTGATCCTCTATTCGAGGAATATTTTATATCAATAGGCTGCTTCTGGGGTGACGTTAACAGATCTTAGCATCACTTTTTGGGTGTTCACTTTTCGCCGGAACGCGTGATGCCTCAAAAATGTCTATAATTACGTCCCAACTTTGAAATATGTATGTATATATCATGGACGTCCTGCGAATGGCATACTTCGGTATGTTCCACTACCATATATCTTATGCATCGCTTTGGCATAGAGGCATGCTTATCAAACAAACCGCTGAGAGAGCAGAGCTTTGGGTGCGAATGTACGGACCCGGGCCTACGTGTCGTAATGAATGTGAGTGTCGTAAGAGCCATTAAATGTGGGTTGAATATACTAAACTTCAATTTTCAAAATTTACTTAGTAAATTGTAACGATCAGCTGTTAAATAAAATTGCAAAATTTTTGAATCTGCCCTGGTTATGAATGTCTTTTATATTAACCGAATATTGCTTTTGGTGATGTATTTTTAGTGATTATAAACTTGTATTTTACCAAAAAAATTATATCTCAATGAATCTATTTAAACTACAGGTAGTACATGTTTAATAAATCAGACAATGACTTTGTCGGTGCTCTAAAATTCCCTTCTGATGAATTCTATAAAAACCACACAACTTTCACAGTTGCCTGACATAAAAAACATCATCTTGAATTATATTATCTCTAAATTTTACCAACCTTATAATTGTTCTAGTGCATGGTTGTAACAATATATAGAAATAATTTTATTTTAAACATTTAAAGTGATTCATAACAAAGTAATTGTTGAAAGCCGACCGATCCCTAACACACTTATTCAAAGTAAAAAAAAAACGAGTAATATGAAAAAATATCATATATCTCACGTTTCTTTTGCAATGATAAAAGTTTCAATGGCGAATATGATAAAATTAATATAGTTATTAGTATTATGTGCAAAGAATTATAGTATAGATTATAGATACCTAACACTGATTTGTATTTATTATAAATGCCGAACTTTCAAACATATTATTATTGTATTTTATAACGGTATTTAAACAACATTGCGCTGATGATTCATTTGTGGTGATATCATTAGACTTCTTAGAACTAATACGTTCCTTATTTGTTAATTCTTTTCAAATCTGCTTGAAATATTTGGTTTTATATATACCTAATATATTTTGATTAAGTACCATTTTCGAAGACAAATTATAGATTTGGTTATGTATTATTACTCTTGCAGGGAACTATATATTAAATCTTCGGATTTCAGAGACAACACGAAACTTTATTAAGCAAATTTCTAATATAGACATATTTCCAAGTAAAATTTTTAGTGGATGGAACATAGCAGTCACGACTATAGAAACTTTGAAGTATATTGCCAAAATCACTCCTACGTGATAGAAATGATTCTATTACCTGGCGGTGACTAAAATGGAGTCCACTCGTTTAGTCTCAGCTACGTTCCAACGATGAATTTGGATCTAATGCAATTACGTTTAAGCTACGGAGACGTGTAGTGATCGACACAAAAAGCAAAATTTTATTGAGTTTCTCTTGATTTGGGTAAATATTTTTATGCTCCCATTGAACATGTTTATTCTGAAAATCGACACTGTGCTGATGCTTTAAGCAATTTTCTAGCAATATTGGTTACCTGAAAATATTAATTATATATTGACCAGCGAAACTTGATGACTTACTGACGAGAAATGCATTGCTTAATTCGCACATTTATTTTTCTCATAACGGCAACCTAAATATGTCTATAAATGTGTCTAGTTATGGAGAATAGAACCTTGAAGCGATATACGCCTAAAATGTATATTTTAGATGACGAAACTCAAACAAAAATATATGACTCCATAGCTCATTAATCAAGCAAGTGGTCAATGTAACTAACCCATCATCTTTCCAAATACTTAAAAGTGGCGGTAACGTTGCAGCAACTTTAAAGACATTATACCCTTGTAGTTAGGAAGACACAATGATTTGTCACTTTAATGCTACTATAACCTCAAAATTTCAATATATTATTTATATTATTATATTATAGCGAATTTTAAAGGTGGTGTCCACAAAAGAGAAATAGAATATTTGGTTCTGTGTTGTTCGCTATCAGTGGAAGAAGGACGGAATGTTGTTTTGGCCAGAGCATTTCTGCCATTCTATGAGAGAAGATTTAAAACACAATGCAACAAGTGCTCCTGAAGACATTTTCAAATTTTCACAATTAGGAAACTTTAATCTCTTGCGAAATTAGAAAAACACTTATATATGTAGCACTAATGTGGCCATCGCAGTAACATAATCAAGTGCCGTCATATTAAAGGTTTGTTAAAGGCTCGCAAAATGTCGCAAAATCTATTACACCCACTTTAAGGTTACTGCCACGTCTAAGTAATATTTAAGTGATATCGTTTGGTAGTCGGTTCTTTCAATTACATTTTAAAGTTTGGACCACTTTAAGGTGGTTCCGCTAAGACACCAAACCGTCGCGTCGCGCCAAAAAGTTATGAAACCACGAAGTGACTTCCAGCGGAAAACTGCGTAATTGCATCTGTGCTTATATAAAATGAAGGTATCATAATAATCAATTAAAACTATCTTTACTGCTTGTAATCTAGTTAGAACTACTGCTAAATTCTGATTTGAAATTGGACGCGTTGTTGTTATTCAATTTAATGATAAAAATACTCGGCAGATGGCACTGAACGACGAATTGCTATCAAATTAAAGATTACCAAATAAATAAACTATAGTCAGATGTATACCTTGAAATTCGGACAACACCAGACTTCGTATAGTTCTATCAGCATCGCCTTCAAACAAACACCTAGGCTAGCTCGGCTCAGAGTGGTTGGAAGTTTTTTTTCCCACTAACAAGTTCCAAAATGATGTACCTGGATATGGAATTAAATCAAAATAGGTTAAATTCCAAGTCGGGGTTGGACGCCACCAAGTTTACTTTTGTTGGCTAAGCCCTATCGTTGTTTATGCGGACACAGTAAAAAAAAACTCGGAAATAAAAGAATTAAGGTTCAAACTCAAATATCAAATTAGGTAAATAATTATTACCTGTCGTAGTCTACGCTACCTACACACAGTTACCACACAAGACCTGGATTCTCAAATTCACACAAAATAACAACAAAAAGGTGAGGCCAATACTTTTATTTTGGAGAGAAATAAGAGCAAGCTCTTCTATTCTTTTAAGAGAATTCCCTGGGTTGACAGAACCCAGCTACCCCGTAGTGAAATTTCGAAATGACCCAGTTTACTGTCTAACTAGACGCACCCTCTATTCAACTTGACAATCTAATTTAAAATTTTGAAAAGTGTCAAGTAAAAGGTAATAAAATTTAGAAAATTCACTTCCCTGTAACGCTCTGCTGTAACCTGCACCCTAGACGGTGATAAAAATTACCAGACTTTATCACATAAACAATTCTAAGTTAATTCAACTCGGTAAGATTAGCCTTTTCATAAGCTCGAGTTGCCAGCTTCAAACCGAAATCGTATCCCTCAAAATGCTATGTTACGTTTTAATACCAATGCAAAATTTAGGAAAAATTAGAATGAATAAACTTCCTCGGGTATAAAATGCACTAGAGATTATCCATAAGAAGAAAGTAATGGAACTACGCCGGCGTAGCTACACTTCACAGAAGGTATTATACAGGGTGTTAAAGAATGTTATGAGGAAAATTTAAGGACAGATTCTACATCTAAAAATATGAAAAAAAGTTTATATAAACATGGGTCCGGAAATCCTCGGTTTTCATGATACGACGTGTTTAAATTTTTCCATCTTTAATAGTTTATTTTACATTTATCGAAAACCCATTGAGATATTGAGATGAGTTTTGGTACACGCAAGTGTATCATTAAAGGTCACATTTACATGTACAAAATTGTTTTCTAAGGGACTTACATCAGTGGTGTTCGTGCCGGCAAGTCTATATTTAGCGAAAAAAACTGTGCGCCACTGGTTTTTACAAAAATTAGTATGGGTTCCTTAAAGCCACATTAATTTTATTAAAATAGGGCCTCTTAGAGTTTTTCCTTCTGTTACACCGTTTTCAAAATAAAAATTATCTTATTAAGCATTACAATAAGTCCGATGACTTATTATTGCACTGCTTATTAATAAAATAATTTTTATTTTGAAAATGGTGTATCAGAGGGAAAAAGTCCAACAGATTCTATTTCAGTAAAATTAATATGGCTTTAAGCAAGCCGTACTAATTTTTGTAAAAACCAGTGGCACACAGTTTTCTTCGCTAAACATAGAGACTTGCCGGCACGAACGCCATTGACGTAAGTGAAAACAATTTTGTACATGTAAATGTGACCTTTAATGATACATTTGCGTGTACCAAAACTCATATCTATATCTCAACGGGTTTTCGATAAATGTAAAATAAACTATCAAAGATGGAAAAATGTAAACACCCTGTATCATGGAAACGAAGCATTTCCAGACCCATGTTTATATGAACTTTTTTTCATGTAGAATATGTCCTTAAATTTGCCTCACAACATTCTGTAACACAATTGACCATCACCTTTCTCTGTAAATCCAAAACTATCGAGTGGCCTAATTTCGTCAGGTTCCAAGTAAAATGTGGTTCTTATAACCCTACAGGGAATCCGCAACTAGAGCCCCGCAACTAGGACTCCGTAACTAGAATTCCACGACTAGAATCAGTGGCTATATTTTGCAGCTAGAACTCCGCTACTAGAACCCCATTACACCAACGCACAGATGCGACGAAATCAAGAACTTTCATAATGCTTTTTACGATATTTACGATAATCACACTATGGTAGGTCAATCTTTATCATAAAGTCATCTTTATCATAAAGGAGCATCCAGTTGAAAATCTTTGAGCAATTTTTTTCTTCCAAAGTGTTAAGATAACAATTTGGTAGCAGTCTGTCGAGAAGCTTTTTTGGGTGTCGCATTAACCCAGATAGACTCAAAAGTGTCTTGTAACGACATTTTGCAAGTCGTAGAATGGCAAGGTGGTGGAAACAGAAAAGAAACATTGTTTCAACCTAAAAGAGAAGCAATAATTAGCTTTATAAAAATAGTTTCAAGCTATTGAGTCACACTACTGCCGGCCGGCCGTAGCAAAACAACATGCAGATGAGATTACTCCAGCAGTTTTTATACTCTAAACAACAGCAATCTTGAAGGTATTGAGAAAGTTCGTCTTGTTGCTGATGATAGCATCATGAAGAATAGCATCATATTGGCAATGTGTTTTAAATGGTTAAGTATTTCGCCAGTAAAAGAGTTGGAGCCTGTCTTTCCGGTTGTTGGACATTCGTACAGGGTTATTCATTATCAATGGACACCCCCCTTAACTTGGTTATTTTAAAAGATATACAGCTAATTTTTTTATCGACTTGTAGGTAATCATCCTATTTTTTTATTAGTTATGAAAATATTATGCAGGGTGTCCCATAAGCAAACGCCAATATAAAGTTATATTTTTTTAAATGAAATGTGAAATTCATTTTTCTTCATTTTTAATGATCTTCTTGCTACCGAGGTGAAGATTAGCCAAAGTATCGATTTTCAACTGTTTGTAGCTGTCAAAATACTAACTCTAGAGGTATAATATCATGCATAAAATATGTTTAGAATTTTAAGTAGACTCCAAAAATATCTCTCTACTCTTAAAAATACCCAAGTTAAGGGAGGAGTCCATTTGTAATGAATAACCCTGTACATTCCTCCGGATCGAGTATTCGGTAGCATCGAAAAAGTTATTAGAGAACTTGAACAGATAGTACAACCTAGCAAATATTTTGATTTATTTAAAAAACACGGAACAGTTGTTGAACTGGGCAAAGACGTACCAGCTATGGACTAGAAAACTGCATCTCAGGAAGTTTCAAATCTACCAGCTAGTTGGAATTTGAAATTTAATATAGCCAAAAGGTTTCTTTTAAGATAAGGAAGGAATAATATCCTCAACATAAGAGGAGAACAAAGTTACCCGTCCAACCTTAATCAAGGTAAATCCGTCTGTGAAAAAAGAAAAACTAAAGATTCATAAAATCCCTGGCTACTGGAAACCGGAGTACCACCAAAAATTAAAAAAACTTCAGGACGAGGCATCGCTATTAGCTAAACATTACGGAGCCCAGTAGAAATAGTTGGCCAGACTGGACTATAAGCCGAAATATCTAGAAGGTAGTAATCAGTGAGAAAATAATGAAAATGATGTGGAGGACCATAACGACCTTTGTGAACCAGTAGAAGGAGTTCCGGATTTAATACTTTAGGGTTTTGATTTAAAGGTTTTTCATAACATAACTGTTGGGGACACACCTCAACAAGTGTATTAAGTTGTTGTTTTTCACCTTATAGTTTGGTGATAACACCCTGTATGCTCGTAGTATGATTATGCAATAATTAAACTATGAACAAATTTATTTCACCCCTGGTAAACAGTAAACTTGTGCTAAATCATTGTATTTCATTTACTGCTTAGCCCGACCCTGGATTGTCAGTATAATAGATGCCGTTATATGCAACAATCGCTGGAAGCAAGTTCTCATTCCGTCAAGGAAAATGATTTTTAACCGTTTAAATTCAATATATCTTTGTCTGCGTCAATTTTGTTTAAACAACAATATGTCAAATAAAGAAAGAACATGTTTCTACCCTCTCAAATGCATCTGCCTCCACGCAATTTCCCGCTCTGATCTCCCTGCCCGCGTCGGTAGGGGAAATTAAATTTTAGTGCAGTAATCGTTCACTCGTTAATCGGCTAAAACGTTGTAACTCTCTCTCTAGATCTCTAGGGCCATTTTCTCAGTTTGTTTGCATAGATTTTTAGAAAATATTTGCTGTAATCTGGGTTACTTTTTTTTCAACACTGAATTAAGGACTCTTTGGGCGTTTTAACGCATTTTCTAGAGACAATACAAATCGTAGCGTCTCTTCTGTTGAAGATAGAAGAAGGTAAAATGGCGGATGGAAATTTGTGGTTAAAAAATCTATTTCTGTCCTAGAGGTTCGAATTCGGGGTTCGAAGTGTTATTTGTATCCCTGGCGATATTAAATTGGGAGTATTGAAGAAGACGTACAAGATATTTTGTGTGAACGAAAGCAGTTAGTTTAAATACAAAAAAGTTCAATTAAGCTCAGTAAAGAAAGGAGATATCTAGTTCATGTTAGATTTAAATAATCGAGAAATTTCGTTAGACATTTAATAAAAGTTAACCGTATGTACAGTACTTATTTAATTGTGTGTATGAAAGAATGAATGCTTGAAAGTAGTTAGAAATTATTGTATATATAATCATATTTAATGCAAATTAATTCTTGCATTATTAAAGTACGTAATACCTAAAATACATGTTTCGATTTACTTACACCCTATTAAAAAACCCCCCACCACCTTATTGTATTACAGTCCACTAATTAAAGTGGTTAATTATATAGATAATTACCACCCCCCACCTTTGTGGTCACAAATGATTTAAGAATTAACTGTTTATACCGACCAATAACTTTAAGCTTTATGTTATTCTGTTTGGTTCGTTTTGTTTTTGTACATCAAGATTTTCTAGAAAATAAACTAGTTTCATGACAAACTACACTAAGTCTATTTCATTTACCTTACTTTCTGGCAATATTTACTTCATTTCCGTTTCCCTAAACAAGATTCAAATGTACGAGAGAATTTATAAAAAAAATCAATTTAAAGTTAGTTAAGCAGCTTTTCCCTTTCCTGAAAATTTTAGTAAAGTGGATTAAGTGGGTTTTGATGCTATATGCCTTGGATAATAGCTACTCAGTTGAAGTATCAGAAGAGGTATCAGTTTTCGTTATTATAATGCTACTTGCAAGAGTCCATTGAATTACGTTTAGTGTATTTTACTATGGGCGGAGTTAGATGTTGGTGTTTTTGACAACGAATATAACTTTAGCTAATTACTATACTTTATGCTTAATGCAAAGTTTAATATTCTATCGGATGTGTATTTTATGCTTAATCATAGTATTATCTTAATCGGTCATAACAATGTTATCGACTGTGCTGAAAAAAATTTATTGTTTATATAACAATCAATAGAATGATATATTCGGTCTTGCAGAGGCACTTCTGCCATTGAAATCGAATATATGGGTGGGACATGGGCACAGAGAATCTGATCAGCGACAGGCGACAGGTAAACGATCTCTTTATGCAAGAATTGTTAAATTTGGTCCTAATGCCTTATCAAAAAATTGTGGTTACTGCCAGGTAAATTTATGCCTTTATAGAAATGTGAATTGGATTACACCAATAAGGATTAATGATATATATTATAAAATTGTATGCACACACTGTATATGGAACAACGTATAACACTTTAGCTTTACATATTATTTAATTGAAGTAATACAAAATACAATTTCAAAATACGCAACACCATGCGTTGCTCTACGCTAAACCAAACATGTAATAGTAAATTGATAAATACTATTTAATTGAAATTGAACAAAATAAAATGTTCATAATAATCTAATAAGATACTACATTGAGAGCCCCAAATAAAATGGAATTCCCTTATATATGAATAATGCAGCAGCAGTAAAGCAATCAATAAACCCTTGGCACTTCTCATTTGCAAATTTGTACCGAGTTTCGTGAATCCCGTTATATCTGGACTTCTTGCGTTAATATCCCTTTCATATAACTGTTATCATACGTGGAGAGCCGATACTGGTTGTTAATGAATGGGAAAAATATGTGGAAATGTTCTTTTCGTAAATGTGCAGCAGTGGCTTATACTCTGATCATTATCCATCGTGTCGAATAAGTGTATTCACAGAAGTTCAGCGTGTCATTCAAATCGCTTATACAAGTAAAATTAACCATTTGTCTTATAATATTAGTTAGTTTTCTTGCAAATCAAATGTAGAGCTTCTGGCGGCATCAGCACGAATTTATGTTGATGACACAATTGATTATTGCTCCAACCATTTCTTTTTAAATTTATAAAAATAGCCATAGGTTTTGGATTATCTATTCATAAAGAGCGAGTGTCTTTGGCCTAATATTAAAATAATTGGCCATAAGGGTTTTACTTAAATCATGCTTGGTATAGAGCAATTCATCAGTTGGGATTAGGTTATAACTTAAGTGAAGTTAGCATTGGCTTCGATTAGCATCTGATGTAGGTTATTGTTTCGCTTAAGTTTTAGTAGATATTATAAAGGCTTGTAAAGTTTGCCGACTGTCTAACCAATAATTATATTTCGGAAGAAGTCTACTGTTTGAGATGCAAATGTTGCCTGTACTTTATAGTCTACAAATGCTTACGAATCATTTCACAGCAATTTTTCGTTAATCTTCAATATGTTATAGAGACCATTAAATCTAAAATTTTTTATGGCATTACGTTTCATTCCTGACAGTATTACAGTTACTTATACAGGGATAAATAAAAGTCCCTTCTATGTTTTCCATTTTGTGAAATGTTATTTTCGAAGGCCTTCCTTCACACTTGATCCAGGCTTAGGACTGGTCCAATTTGTGCTCTAGTGCTTAAATTGGAGCGTGTTTATTTATCTCTGTATAGATAACGGTAACACCGAAAATTAATGTCATAAAAAATTTAGATTTAGTGGTCTCTATAACATATCAAAGATTAACGAAAATTCATTGACCCTTAAAAAGTAGGCCATTTCACTATTTTTAACAAAACCCTGTAGCATCCATAATATTCGAGGTATCAGAGCGAATAAAAAAAGAAAATGTTTAGAAAGAATCAATCTTTAATTTGGCATTATCGAATGGTAACAAATATCATTCGTTCACTCTACAAAGTTTAAGGGAAATTCATCGACCCATAAAAAGTACTATTTTTAACAAAACCCTGTAGCATCCTTAATATTCGAGGTATCAGAGTGAATAAAAAAAGAAAATATTCAGAAATGATCAATCTTTAATTTGGCATTATTGAATGATATCGAATTTCATTTTTTCACTCTACAGAGTGTCCCAAAAATTGACAAAAAACATTACTTACTTTTAACCCTGTACAGGGTGGCGCATTTTGGATGCATTTACGGGGTTTCTCGGTAATTAGTAAAGATAGAAGGATGCGGTTTTCGCGACACCGGGCTATTTTTTTATTAAACAAAAGATACCGTAAACAGAATTTTCCTATGCATCTTCGTTTTTGAGCTACAGGGCGATTTAAAAAATGTTGTATTTTCGGGCACCCCTCGTATCTCAGCTACCTGATAACTTACAGAAAAGATAAAAACCGATGCTTATAGTACTTTTTACGTAGAATTCAGTGGCGTGCCCGAAATTTTTGCTAGAGATACTGTTTTTGAGATATGACCCAAACATATAATTTTTTAAATGGAACACCCTGTATTTTTTTCTGTCATTAAATTGCTTTATTTTTTCCCATAAAAATGATATATAACACTTAACATTTTCTATTTTTGGAAATGGTAAAAATTTAAAAAAATGCGAATTTAATGTTATATTCTTCTAGTTGGCTATGAATTTTATTTAAAAATTCGAAACAACTCTATACACTTTATTTTACTGATTGAAAAAATAACACATCAAGATCTAGTTATTTAAATAAAATTAATTATTTTTATTTAAATTTAATAGTCGATAAAGAAACAAAAATCAAGAATTACTTGAATTTAATTAATTATTGATTATAGCTATATTAAGTATATTATAGGTATAACAAAAACAACATTCGGTTACCGCTTATTATCAAAGTGCGAGCCGTTATTTTCTAGACACTGCCTACAACGGTTTTCGACACTTCGCAATGTATTATATAAATGCAATCGGGTTACTTTCCTTAAACTATTCCTAAAACGTACTTGCAGTTCATTAACGTTATTACTTTTAACTCTATATATTTGATTTTTTATAAAACCCTAGAAGAAAAAATCTAAAGGCGTTAAGTCAGGTGACCGAGGTGGCCACCTAACAGGACCACTGGTGCCTATCCACTTATTATGAAAAGATCTGTTTAGAACATCACCCAGTCTCCTTGCATTGTGGCTTGGTGCTCCATCTTGTTGGAAGTAAACGTCATTGATGTCTTGGGTTTCTTCCAAAAGATTTTCTTGTAAAATGTCTATATATCGATCCGATGTGAGATTACCATCAAACACAATATAACAGAAGATTCTGCAGTTATACAGAGCACACCAAACTAAAACCAAATTTCCCTTGAACTACTCTGTCAACTGTAATGTGTGGATTGCGACTTGCCCAATAAAGATTATTATGGCGATTAAATATTCCTTGGCTGGAAATATGAGCTTCATCCGACCATATAATTTTCCTAAAAAGTAAATTGTCCTCCCTAGCTTTTCTCAAATACCAATTACAAAATATTATTC
>JAEQML010065275.1:0-21167 GCA_016904865.1 Pissodes strobi | reverse complement strand
ATGTTTAAGCGTAGTGTTTCACGGATGGAGAAATGTGAAGAAGTATTTATCCGGGAATACATCCGTTCGTTTTTTTGACTTATGTTTGAGCCTTGCAGACGTTTCGCCAAGGTCTCACTTGGCATTATCAATGCGTTCTCCGGTTATAGACTGAGGGTTGATGTGATTTTGATGCTTATTTATAGGCCTGTGTCGTAGATTGTAACGAAGCTGATTGGTTGGCATCGTTAGCTCCACCCCTTCTGCGGTTGGGATACGGCGCTTGTTGACTGTTCCATTGTGCCGTTGGTTTGATGGTGATTTGTTTTATTTATTATAGTTTTCCAGGTGTGGGACAAGTGAAGGGCATCGTCTCTTATGTTTAATTGTCCAATTTTCTCGATTTCGATTGCTTCTCGAATTGTTCTAGTTTTATAATTGGTTACATTCGCTATTTGTCTGCAGCTTGACAGCTATACACAAACTGCGTATTTTTCCCCCAACAATATTAATGAAATAATATTATTTCATTATATTGTTTATCTTAATAGTTTTCGGAAATTATAAGCCAGGGAAAGATAAGATGCAATATTTTATCAACCATTTAATATAACGCAACTCCCAATGAGGTACTAGTTTTATGATCTATGACCATGACTAACGAAAATCCATGTAAAATTTACCTATTTACTAAGATCTAAAAAATAGCATGTAAATATTCTAATTTTAAATTAGAAGCCCAATCTTATAAATTGATGGCCTACTACACAATAACAAAACCACGCAATACAGGTACAAATAGCTTCACTGTACCTAAAACACCAGAAAATAGTTAACAGTTTTAATTTCTTATAAAAATCTCATACCAATTGAAAAACATTTGCGAAGTATGGTATTTATTCTTTTCTCATACGATATAAACACTTGTTCATTGGATTTAATAGTTAGTAGTATAAAAAGTAGGACATTTAAAATATAGCGTGGGTGAGGTACAGAATGTCAGATCCGGAACCGTTTAGCAACATTTCTTATGCCACATTTGTCTGTTTAGCATAATCAAGAAAATATTATGACTCATTTATTACTAAATTGAGTATTGTATTATTTATTATACAGGGCAAGTCAATGAAAACAAAACAGACCCAATTTTTATAATATAATAATTATGTTATAAAAATTGTGAAGGGTCATACACGGGAAAAAGGAGCTCGACATTTGATCGGAAATTGCGATATTGTCACGTCTTATTGTATTTTAAAAGTTCTATGGCCTCATGCTTCCAAAACTAGATAAAACGGGTTCAATACAGAAATATTTTAGATCAAAATTTATAGGTACACGTAAAGAAGGTGCTAATGTTATTCCGTACCGGCAAAAACGTGCTCATTCGTCATGCGCGTTGTAATCAGCAAAGGTAGCAGACAGCTTTGCATTAGTATTGCGTCAGCTGATGCGTCGAACACGTGCTTTTGCTTGTTATTGTTATTTTGTTTGTTGTGATACTAAAAATAATAATGAATAGTGTCCAAGCGAGTGACGATGATCTAAATGTGAGTAGTGTAATGGAGCCTAAAACAAAAAAAAAAAAACAACAACAAAAGATGGTGCAAGATACTATGAAGCCTCATATCAGTTCAGAGTTCGCACAATTACTGATGATGCGAGCAAGGAAATTGAAATACGTCGTAAAGGGTTTGTAGCGATACATGGGATAACAGAAAAAAATGGAGTATACAGTGCAGCTTAAAATCTACAGGATAGGCACCTGAAGATAAAAGAGCCATACAAATCAACTACTGGTAGAAACACTCAGTCTTATAAGAACACATAAACTCATTTAAGAGGCGAGGAGGTCACTATAGTCTTAAAGACTTCGCAAAAATGTATTTGTCCGAAGAATTAAACGTTTCCAAGATGCACACTATGTTCTTGGAACTACATCCCAAGAGGAAGGTGTCTTATGAGACATAGAAAAATATTTAACAGCGATTTTAATATTTCGTTTGGGTATCGCCGCATATATACTTGCAGTACCTGTGACGAATTTACCATAAAGTTAAAAAACTTAGAATCAGAAAAAGAATCGAAGAAATCAGCTAAAGAGAAATCCCTGGTAGATATAGAGAAAAGGAGACTTGAAATATGGCTCACAAAAAAGGGCAAACATTTTATAGTCGGAAACGAGCAGCCAAGTTTAATCGTACTGAGTTCCTGATTACCACAAGAAAAGGCGTTCATTGATTTGAAATCAGACCTTTTTCCCTGAATGTTTTGCTTTTAAATGGGTTTTTGGTGTTTTTTTCTCTATTTAGTGAATAATAACCTTTACATGTCGGTTTGTAGTTTGTATATTCCATTGCGCAAATCCAAAAGCAGTAGAACGTTTCATAAAAAATGTTCTTGCAGGTGACATATAAAATAGATGTTAAAATTGCTCTCCTGTAAAAAAGAAAAAATATCGATGAGCCCCTTTTTCCAGTGTACCCCTCTATATTGTAAATGAAAAACAAAGTCGCTCGAACCCATCCAGACTTACCCGCTGATGCATCGTCGAGCGGGATATATTAAATTATTTGTACAATTTAAAGGGGTCAATTATTGGTTTCTCTAATTATTTTAAAGAAAAATTCTACTAAGGCTTATTGAAAACCGCTTAAAATTTGACTTAAATGAAGCTCTTGGTCTACCAATTAAGAGATAACTGCTTAAATTATTTTGCGACTTTTTAGTTTATTATGCACCCCATGTTAGTGAATAAACATTAAAACCCCAGTACTTTTAACAATGACTTTTAAGTCAATAATTTACGATGTCAGGGTCAAATTTGATATTCTAGATATGAGAGTGTGACACGACATCCGACACACAACCTATCAATGTAATTTCGTAGGAAACGTGTTTGTTACAACTATTGGTGTTTTTATTGTTTCCCACTAATACAGGTTCATAATAAATTACAAAGTTGCAAAAATGCCTTACTAATTAATTAACTAAAATATGGAATTTGTTGGTTGAAAAAAGCTAAAGTTTTGTCATTAGAGTATATCTCTTAGTGTTCTTCACTAAAACTTGTTACAATTTTTCTCGTAAAATAATTAGTGAAACCAATAATTGACCTCCTGTAAATTTACATGGGATTTCCTGTCTTTCCCGTCCGAGGATGCAGCATCCGATATTCGCTGTATTATCTAGCTTAACTTTAACTTTTACATATTTTACAAGAAATTAGGTTTTATTTAAAAATTCACTGGTGTGAGGCGCTTCGGTCTTCGGTTCGGATCAGCTTGCATCGGTATCAGACGGTTAACTTTAACCATTAGTTATGTTATACAGTAGAGATGAGAAGTACGTGTGCGTGTCGTACAAAATATACAATACACTTTAATGTGCGGTGTACGTGCCGTTCAATTTTACTGTACTGACAGTACAATTCACCATTACCGGGGTGCCGGCAACACAACGCACTGCGGGAACTGTTGATTGTTGATTAAATTTGAAAATACGTACGTACGGAGTGACGTGAGGTAGGTACGTAATGTACGTATTATTAATTCACACTTCACAGTACGTTATTAATCAATCACAATCGCATAGACGCGTTGTAAGTTGATTTGTAATTTGTAAGGAAATTTTGGTAAAAAGATTTCATAATTTCTTAATTAGCTTAGTACTATGGGTCACGCTACTCCGACGGGACGTCGGCGTCGTTCCTCATCAAGCTCGGTTCCGTCGTACGTCGTACAATTGTACGGCTCGCACTGTACGACACAATTTGGTGTACTGTTCGATGTGTTCTAGAACAACCAATTGTACTGGTTTTGCCCAACACTATAATATACAGTGGTTATTTCTTGGGCGCCACATTTTGAATTAACGTGACATAGGGCCCACAGTGCACCGGGCAGCTTGATTACAGTGGAGCAACGGCAAACCAGGGGTCAATCGCGCATGTCAGTACTGGTTGCCGGCACTAGCAGTTACATCCAGCTTGCGAAATATCCCCACGCCTGAGGAGTCGTGGGCTTGCGCACGCATTACAAACGCATGCGTTGTTTTTTCACTTCAAGCAATGCTCTCCGCTCGTTCCGGGGCGCAGCCAAACAAAATTAACCCAGATTTAAAAAAGGAAACATACATAACCTTAAAAAAACAAATAAAACATGTTTTGCTGCCGCCGGGAATCGAGCTCTGGCCATCCGTATCACAAGCGCAGAATCTGACCACTACACCACAAGACCTGCTGAAAGCGATTTACTGGGCCGTAAAGACATCTGTTAGAAATGTGTTTGTGATGCGCGCGCAAGCCCAGGACTAGTCAGGCGCCGGAATGTGTTTCCCAAGCCGTCTGTTGCCGGTTGCCTTAGAACCGTTCTTAATACTAGCAGGACAGGAAGCAGAAAAAAATAAACAATGTCAAAAAGACATACAGAATTTCTATTGCCAACTTTGAAACACAGAGTGTGATTTACGGAATGCCTTTATGAACTTTTTGCTAACCTAAAGTATCGAATCTTAAATAACGTACATTACCAGAGGGGGGTACGGTATGTGTGACGTAACGATAAGAAAATATGATAATCGCCGTGACGCCGTGGTATCAAACAGTAAGAAACGGTACAGTAGTAACGACGAAGCTAATTAGATTACGGTATATGCGAGTCCAATCACCAGAATCTCGCCTTCTATAACGGTCCAAAAGAAGTAAAAAGCTTCTCATGGTGCGGTAGTGATACTCGCGGCTGGATGATGAAATAGTTCGCGGAAACATAGAACGATAACAGTATTATGGGATGATAACGGTATGTTGAATACGGTCCGACAACGGTAAATGACCTGACAAGGCTTCCTGTACGGATGATATACGATTTCCGAAATGCCCATGCGCCAAGGCGTCACTGCTTCCCGGTTGTACTTCGCTACTACGATTTTACGCCTTCGTGGAGAGAGAGAGAGATAGTATGTAAAGATGAGACTGGTCGGAACGTACCTAGCACCAGCCCTGGAAGTAGAGCGAGAGAGAAAGTAGAGTTGACCGGAACGGACCTAGCGCCAACCCCTAAAGTAAGGTTACGTGCAGAGTGACGCGTCAAGTAGCGAGTGGAGCAGCGAGCAAAGCAGAACATAGAGGAGGGTCAAGAAGGTGGTGATCATAGTGATGCGGCAGCAGTCTGCGTCAAAATGTATCGAAAGCGGGTTGTCGCAATGTTTTTGGATAATAACATAAAAAATACAATTAAAATTGTGGCTCCTAGTATAAAAAAAGAAAAAGTATTGGATTCAGCCCATAAATAATGAAACATTTGACGAGTTTAACCACCTCTATAAAACATTAAAAACTCATCCGGAAAAGTTTTTTGAATATCTGAGAATATCAGTCACCACATTTGATTACATATTAGAGAAGATTTCTCCATACAAAAAACATGGACAAACTTTAATCGCCATCCAATTGAACCAGAGGAACGTCTAGTAATTACTTTAAGGTAAATGTTGATATAAATATTAAGGTTTTAAGATCGATATACCTTCCAACGAGGATATTTTGTGGTCGATGCCAATACCTCCTTATATAAGTCAGTTATATGCGACATCAGCCAAACATCGTTCTCTATTTTGCATGCCTATTTTTTTAAATAAAATAATTTAGAATGAAAGAAATAATGATCTTAAAATGTTACAATTTGAAACATGTGAACCTAATCATGTTAATGGATTGATAAGGTAGGCAGCTAAATAATAACGGCTGAGAATGTTATTATGAATAGCGTCAGTGAGAGAGACCAAGCAAGCAGGTATTAAGAAAATAAACATTATTATTGATATTCCTACATAAGTAAACATAGTGATCAACTTTTATAAATATTTATAATATTTTGTCAAAAGAACTTTTGAAGTGTATGAAAACGTAAGTGTATGAAAACGTAACAGTCCATTACCTACTAGTCTTGATAATTGCTGAAAAAATTAGGTAGGTAGGGATTTGTACTGAGGTTGTGGTAGTCCTTGCTGCTGGCCTCTATTGACGGTAGTTAGCTCATTAGCTGAGGAGTTGTTGGAGTTGATGTCGATTGATCCTAGTTTTGTTGTGGGTAGTCGTGTTGCGACGTGAACTACGACTTGGCGACTGCCACCATATACAAAATTGTAGACTGTCTCCTGCAACCTCATCTGGAGAAGCAGTTTGTTTTCTAACGTTAATTTTTGCATGTGCGGTACTAAGGTTTCAAAAAACTTTCCAAACATTTTGTCGCTGGTACATTAATTTCTTTTGATAGCATATCCTTTTTTTTCTTCCAGTTGCAACAATAATGCACCGATGTTATCACGACTATGATGCTCACCCCGTCTCACTTTTTAGTAACCATGCTTCTCTCGGTGGGGACACGTAGGAAGCACTAGTTTCTGATATGCTTACAACATCATCGTTGAGGCTATATTCACCGTGTCTCACTTTTTTAGAAGGCGTGTTTGTCTGACTTGGTGGAGACATGTAGGAAGCACTACTTTCTGCCCTGCTTACATCACCATCGTTGAGACTCTCACTTTCTTCATTATAATCCCTCTCACTTTCCGACTCATTCAAAACCACTGCATCAGAATCTGCAGATGGCAAATTGCCAGTAGACGCACGGGGCCGAAATTGATCTCTCAGAAACATTAACTGATCAAAATATGACCACGAAGACTTGTACGGTGTTCCACCTCCATCACCAGATCGTTGCTTTGGCAGCGTCTTCAGTTCCTTTCTGAAATTGTCTCGTACAGATTTCCATTGTGTTCTAACCATTTCGCCTAGAACAAAAGAACGAAATTTAAATTAATACCGCATATTTGCAAGTACCTTATCTATACCAATTCAACCATTTTGAATATATAATAAATGTAGATATGATAAAAATTTAATTATTTACGGGTATGTCACAGCCGGCATCTCTTGCCTTGCATTTGCATTTCGAATGGGATTCTCGACAGTTGCAACTATTGTGAGGGAAACTACACTCGTTATATGGAATATCTTGCAACCCTTACATATGCAGCCTCCAACAGAGGAAACTTTTAAACAAATTGCCAAGGATTACTGTAATAGGAATATTTCCCATTGCATTGGCGCCATCGATGGGAAACATATAAGACTAAAGTGTCCTGTCATCGGACGCAATGTTCTATAATTATTACAGACATTATTTTTCCATTGTGCTGCAAGCAGTTGCAGATAGTCTTTATAGATTTACTGTTATCTATGTGGGAGGCTTTGGTAAACAGAGCGATGGCGGCACTTTTCAAACATCTACTTTATATCAATTGCTTCAATCCGGTAATCTTAATATCCCTCCAGACGATCCGCTAACCGCTAGTAGTATTGTAATGTATGTTTTTTTAGCAGATGAGGCATACCAATTATTAAAGAATGTGTTAAAACCTTACGCCAGAAGGCAATTAGACAATGATAAGAATATTTTAACGCGCGTCTTTCAAGAGCACGAAGATGCGTTGAATGTGCTTTTGGCATATTAAACGCAAAATGGCGTATACAATGGAAACCTGTAGAATGTTTGCCAGGAACAGTAGATATAATTACGAAATGTGTATTGTATGTTCTTCACAATAATAGACTTAGAAGGGTTCCAACACCTCGGAGGCACCGAAACTGAATCACCCGCAAAAGAAATTCTTCATTATCACAATACGCGTCCTACTGACCAGGCAAAACTAATAAGAGACGCACTCAAGACATTTGTTTGTAAAAATAAAATATAAATATAGGTAATGTAAAGTATGTAGTATACAGGGTGCTACAAATTCGAGTGCATGCATGGGGATCTCGGGAACCGTAAGACACAGGAAGTCGGTTAAATTAAGGCAAAGTTGTGCAATTTGATGCTCAACACGATGCAGTTTTGAAACTTGAAAAATTCCGAATAGTTCCGGAGATATTCGTAAAAAACCGAAAAGCAGCTATTTTATTTCTATTTTTTCCTGACTTTATTTGAAGAGGTAATATAACACAAACTTAATAATATTATCGCTACTTTTTCCCCTTTATAAAATGGCAGTATCAAATTTTAAATCTGACGTTTCTTTTCCGGGCCCCCATCATCAACTTCATTTTTTTAAATACGGACGTGTAGTTTTTATTTCATTTTTTAGAAGCCTTTGGTCTCCCAAAACCAACAATGTATCACGCTTATCAATATATCAACAAATCTAGATTTCACCCGATTTCACTTATGAGAATATTTGTTACCGCTATTGGACAGGTGTGATACATCCTTGGTTTTGGGATACCAAAGGCTTCTAAAAAATGAAATAAAAAATCCCGGTCCGTATTTAAAAAAAAATTAAGTTGATGATGGGGGCCCGGACACGAAACGTCAGATTTAAAATTTGACACTGCCATTTTATAAAGGAGAAAAAGTGGCGTTAATAATGTTTAATTTATGTTATGTTATCTCTTCAAATAAAGTCAGGAAAAAATTAAAATAAAATAGCTGCTTTTCGATTTTTTACGAATATCTCCGGAACTATTCGGAATTTTTAAAATTTCAAAACTCCATCTTGTTGGGCATCAAATTGCACAACTTTGCCTTAATTCAGCCGACTTCGTATCTCTTACGGTTCCCGAGATCCTCATGCATGCACTCAAATTTGTAGCACCCTGTAGATAGTACATAATAATTGTGTTACGGCAATTCTGCTGAAAATGCACTTCCACAATATTCAAGACCTCTAAAATTTTTTAATATTTACTTGTTCAATAAACATTAGTGATTATAATGAACCATGCAGTAGCGTCAGTTTCCTGTTGTTTTTTTCCTGTTGTTTTATAAAAAACAACAGTGTCTTTTGCATTTTGTCAATGGGAATAATCTGTCACGGACATATATCCATTTTAGATCGTACTTACTATCTTTTATTAACCTTTAATTGAAAATAAAATAAATGAAAAACAATTTTAAGTAACACGATTTTATTAAATTCTGTACTAAACGGTAAAAAATAAAAAACAATTTGATCTGATGTACTAAATACAGTGCTTATTAATTTTTCAATCCTTAATATTGTCAAGGTACGTTTTCGGCATAATTGCCTATGTTACTATAGCTAACCACAAAACAAAATAAAAGTACCGTCAACCGGGGTTATATCGGATCGCAGGTCCTTTATCGGACGGTTTGATTATGTTTGAATTTACGCGCGTTACAGCTGTTGGATGACAGTTTGGTCACTAAATAAAAATATCCCTAGATTGGCCGATAACCAAACAATCGAATATACGTTTCGCGCTCATGGAAGAATCAATGTAAACTCAATAAAAAATAATTATTAAAATCACTTTTTGTGCTAAAAGTAGGACAGCAAAAAATAGTCTCCTCTGACCTGAGAGCCCTGTGCATCATAGGTACATAGTGCAATGGAATTAATAGTTGTTTTTAGCTTTATCAAGAACAATATAACCTCATAATTTACTTGTCATCTTTCCTTTTCGCAAAAAATAGTAATTAACAAAAACTATTCTTTTCAGGGGTAATACCGGATATGCCTCGTAAACATTAGCATAAGCCAGGAACGCCATATAGGCGCAACTATTCACAGGAAAACATGGAAAAAGCACTCTTAGCAGTTGTAGATGAGAATTGTTTATTTAAACAGGCAGCAGAAATGTACGGCGTTCCAAAAAACACCCTTTACGATATTTACATAGGTGAGCATGTTAATGTCAAACTCGGAAGACCCCCAATTTTGTCTGTGATTGAAGAACGTTGGATAGTAGATGCCATGACTACTGCAGCAAAATTCGGAGATACTTTTGAAAAGCAAGCAATCAAAAAGTTCGTGTGCCATTATTTAATCAGTAAAGGTGTAAATATACAATGTTTCAATGATAATATGCCTGGCGATGACTGGATTGAACACTTTATGGGGCGGCACAAGGAGTTATCACTCCGTAATTGTCAAAACATTAAACGAGTGAAAGCTGAACTCACAGAAAATATGATTAAAGATTATTTTGAGCATTTGAACAAGACAGTCCAAGGGGTTCCACCTGAAAATATTGTTAATATGGATAAAATCAATTTAACAGATGATCCTGGTAAAAAACTAGTTTTTATTCCTCGCGGAGAAAAGCATGCACGGAGGATAATGGATTTTTCTAAAACCTCAACGTCTGTTATGTTCGCTGCGGCTGAAGATGGTACCTGTTTACCCCCATATGTTGTGTATATAAGTACAAACCTCTACCCAGATTGGATTGAAGGTGGTCCCGAAAACTCACAATATAACAGAACTCAAAGCGGATGGTTTGACATTCAGTGTTTCGAGGACTGGTTCCTCAAAATAGCTCTTCCCTATTTGCGACGAAAGGAGGGCAAGAAGGTTCTTATTTGCTATAGCCTGGCAAGACATCTTTCCTACCACATTATTAAAAGTTGCACCGAAAATGACATCCAGTTTGTATTTTTGGTGAAAAATTCGACGCACTTATGTTCAGCCCCTGGACGTTGCTGTGTTTGGACCACTTAAACGGGTGTTTAAGCGTCATTGTTGCTCCTTTGGATGAAACCTCGACTAGACCCAAGCGTAAGTCGAAGATTAACGTCCCCGCTGGCAAATCGGTGAGTCTTGAGAACGTGTGCGAAGTGAATGGTGGTAGGTCAGCTGTATCTGCCTCTCAAGATGCCACTAATGTGAACTTATCTACGTCTCAAGAGAATACCCATAATGACACCACAAAGTCTGTGATGTTCTTAGAAAATGATAGTCTGAACGATGATTCCGCGACTGAAGTTTCCGACGATGATGCCATGTCCGAAGCACCTAACGTTGAACTTCCAGTAAACATTCATACATTACAAGAAGGCTGTTTTGCCTTGGTTAATTTTTTTTACAATGAAGGAACCAATAAAGAAACGACCGAACAATTCGTTGGGCAAATTGAGAACATTGCAAAAAGTTATATTACTGTGAATTGCCTTAGACCCTATACGGATCACCAAGATTCTTTTATTTTTCCGAATGTTGAAGACAAGAACAAAATCAAAATTCAACAAGTCCGCAGTATTTCAACTGCGACTAAAATACATCTCGATGTTCATGTGTTTGAAAGTCTGCAGTTACAAATAGGCTAAATGGGTACCTACCCCTACCTATTTACGTTATCTAAATGTGAACGTCTTTCTTATATGTCATGTTTGCAGTGTATTTTCTTGTTTATGACTTTTTTGGAGTTCCGAAAATAATTTGTATTCTGAATAAAGTATTTATTTCTCTTTTAGTAATTTTACTTATTTTTACATCAACCTATACACCCTGCATACCCAAAAATATTTTTTTTCGTAAAAAATTTCCGATAAAGGTTTCTGACCAAACCTATATCGAACACCAGGCTCAGAACGTAATTTTTCAATGTAAAAAATAAATCGTTCGATATAACCCCAAACACCGGGTTATATCGGACGACCATATATACGGGATATGTTTTAAGAGATTTTTTTATGTAAACAAGTTTACTAGGGTAACCTTTTACTATACAATGCATTAATTAGCTTTAATTCCATATAACAGAAATAAAGGTCGATAATTGAAAATATCATCCGATATAACCCCGGTTGACGGTACTTACGTGAAAAATTTATTTCCTTTCCTACTTCATCCCACAACTTATCAAGTTTGTATCTATTGTGATGTTATTATCTTTTTGGTCCCAAAGTGGACGGCGTACAAACCCCAACTCAATTAATTTTTCAACATCCATGGTCACAAATTCAAAAAGTACTGAAGACCAGAGCGGCGAAATCGGACAGGTTTGAACTCGATTCTTAGCTCTCCGCCATTCTTCTACACGCGCTTGTGCACTATGCACATTGCAACTTAAATACACTCGTTCGGTTTTGACGCTCTGCTTTCCTCGCTGCTTGACGTGTCACTCTGAACTTAGCCTAAGAGAGAGAGAGTATAGATGAGACTGGTCGGAACGGACCTAGCAACAGTCTCGGAGAGTAAAGGAAGCGTAGTGTAGCCTAAGAGAGAGGGAGTGATACCTTGATTACCTATGCCGTAGCAGCGAAGGTAGACAATATAAGCGGCGGCGATTGCGGATAGTGGTGGTCGTCATAGAGGCGGCGGTCTGCAGGTGGTGGTCCTGGGTGAAGTGGTCAGTGGTCTGGTTAGCTAACGTCTCCTTCGAGAATCCGAGTGGATTCAGTCCGTTCAGCGCGAAGCCGCTCAATCTTCTTAACTCGGTGCGTGGTGGGGATCGCGTCACGGCCAGCCGTTAGGGACGGACCTTGCGGTACACGATTCATGGCAAGTGATGCTATTGTTCTACCGGTACTATTCAGGAGGACGCAGAAGATTGCCAAATTGTAAAACATCATTGCACATTTCATGGAAATTATTTTAAAGACACTGTAGGATATTTCTACAAATATCAAATATCTCTATTTAAACTGTGGAAGTACTAAAAGGGAAACATATGGTCTGTTTAAATGTATTTTAAATTTTGATTTTATCTGCTGTTTATTGTTTTTAAAAACTGTTTTTTAAAGATGAAAGTTGTTGCATATTCTATGATAAATGGTGTCAAAAATACTCTGCAAATCATTATTCAAGTCCCGATGAAGTAAATATCCTAATTGGAGACTCCAAAAATGTCGAGTTTTAGATGTCCTAATCAGTTTTCTGAAAAAGAACTATCTGAAATCCTAAAAATTATACAACCTTTTGTAAAAATATTTTGTTCCCCATTGTCTAAAACAGCCACTATAGACAAAAAAAAATAATGAAACTGTGATCCAGGTATTTTTTGATATTTGTATAGAGAAAATGCCAATTTCCATGCAAGATTTGATACAAATTGCCATCTAGCAAAAATATATTTTAAAAGATCAACTTTTCTATGCCGCCGCGTTTTCAGTTGTAACAAACGAGTCTAAATTTAGCACTTTAAAATACGTAAAAACATGTCACGTATCACCATGGCTAATGATTGATTAGATTCTTTAATGGGCCTGAAAAGCGAGCGCGATATAACATATAGCATAGAACTGACAGATGGAATCGAGTCTTGGGCCAAAAAAGATAGGGGACTGAGTTACTAAGTTAAGTTAAGAGTTTCCTTAATTAGGTATAATTTTTTCCTTTATATTTTTTAAGTGTATTTTTAAAGTGTTTTCGTTTCTATTTTTTTATCAAATATATATTTTTAGTGTTTTCGTTTCTATTTTTTAAGTATATTTTTGAAAGTGCTTTAGATTAAACCCAGTAGCTTAAATCTGAATTTCATGACGGGGAGTATCACCCTGAGTGGAGTTTTTGAGCACCCGGAAGGGTTTAAATTACATTTAGGTGAAAATTGGGCGTGGCACCCCAAAAAGTTTTTCCATCCAGCGCGCGGCGAGGCGCTTGCGGGGAACTTTTTTACTCCTTATAACCCGTCTATGCATAGGGCCCTTAAGTGTCCCCCCCCTCGTCATGCTTGCCTTTTCCCTACACGGACCTGTTTTTCATACTTAATAAATATACATAAAAAAGTCAATTAGTTTTTTATCTTCTTCCCACCTCCAAAAAAAGTGTGCCTCGGTACGGTCCTGCACGTATAATGTAACATTAATATATAAGTGGTTTTTTTCAGGTTCAATAAGTCAATTGTTATATTATGATTATTACTATTATTATCTTAGAGAATCATGTACAATTTGTTACAAATTGAATATGACGATTTATTAATTCTAATTAATGTTTTAGGGGATTTCACAGACGATTCCATCTTTTGCCATCAATCAGGAGCATCAAGCTACTTATGACCATGTCTTTTATCAGCCCAGTTCTCATCTTGTCTATTTTTCCACATCAGGAGCCAAGATTCTTAATTCCAGCCTTATTTCCATTGGTCTACATTCACAGCGATAATATATTAGCGAAGGTATCAGAAGGATTAATTCAAAAAAATTACAATGTGAACATTAAATACGGATCTTACCAACTGAGCAAGTTTTGGTTAGTGCTAAATGCTTTGCTTGTTATTTTTTATGGTTTTATTCATCAAGGTGGTGTATACCCTGCTGTTAACTATCTGCATAATGATATAAAACTCAGTCCTTTAAATACTGAGTTCCACATAGTGACAAGCAATATTTACTCACTACCTGAGTCATTTTTCTTGCAAAAGAAGGGTAATAAGTTATTTTCAAGACATCAAATCAAGGGCTCTCTACAGAGGAGAGTGTTTTTATACGAAGAGGGGTCTAAAGACTTAACTTCCAGAATTAAACATCTTAAAAGTATGGTTGAAAGTAAAGAAATGGTAAAATTTATTTCCAAACACCGCAAGTATTATAAAATGTATTTGTTAATCCCAAGCAGCCGTAGGATGCAAGCTGAGTATATTCTTCATCAAAATGGATTCTTTATCCACCATCTGAATAGCTTCTGGCCTCATTTGAGCATAGAAGCTTTCCCTGATTTTACAAAATACTGTTTCAGCTCTAAAGTATTTCACAAGAATTGTGAATTTTTATCATTTTGGGATTATATCAAAAAACTTAATGAAATGTGCAAGCTGCTGCTATATGAATTCGATTAGGTAAAATGTTCAAAAAACTGTGACTTCAAGAACAGTATAATTTTATGGTATATCTACATTAATTCCATATATAATTTTTATTTTTCAATTCAATCATCAACTAGCAAAATTTAAAATTGGTCAAAATGAAAGATTCTGACTTTGAAATAGTTTTATGACCATTTAATAGCATACATTATGATAATACCGTTGAAGCATTTTTTATGTTGGTTTTTACCGGAAATTTTATTTGTGATAGGTGTATTAACTTGTCCAGTATATATTTTATAGAAATAATAATTATTAAGTAATTATATCAAATTTAAATTTTTGATTATGTAATATAAAATACCTACTATTATTACTATTATAGTAGCAGTGGCGGCTCGCTTAATACACCAAGTGAAACAATGATTCACCTTAGATTTTTCCATCCTATACTATTTTTGAATTACAATCACTAAAACATAGTATATTAACTTAAATCAGAAACAAATCAATATAAAATTATAAAATGTTGAGTTATTCAGCTATGAATAGAAGATAAAATCAGAATAATTATTGTATATCGGTATATAGCTCAAAACGCGGCAACATTGTCAAAATGCGCGAAGTCTATTTCCATTCCATGTCGAATCGCCTTTTGCCTTGACTGAATCAACTCGCGTTGCGGTTTATAATGATACATTTGTTTACGGTGGTTGCCATGGCAACGCGCCATATTGTCTGCATATTATAGATAAGCGCTTATGGGAATGACAACACCTCGGAAGCAAGATTAATTTGCGAATTGGGATATCGGGTGTTTTTCATAGGTGTTTAACAGTGGTTGTGACGTTGCATTTGCGTATACGTGCGTGTATTACTTTTGAAATTTCTGTTTGTTGTTGGTTTTCGGTTCGATTTTCGATTATAGAACTAAGTAGAAATGACACATTTTCCCGTTTATGATCTGGTGTTTTTTTCTCTTAAAATCTGTTTTGAAGGTAGTTATGTAAAGTAAAATTTGGTACTAGGTACTTTCGCTGGATTGGGGGGGAGGCACCGACCAATGTAGGTTGGTGGGGGGAGGTAATTAAATTTGATTCATCAGTTCTTATTGTCAGGAGCCGCCACTGTATAGTAGCGAGAAGTAATGAGTAAATTACTTATCTATACCAACAAAATTTGATAAAGTCAAAATATGTGAAATAAAAATTAATTTCGTTACATTGCATTTCACATGGGCATCTAAACTGCAGTAGTGTGCAATTTTAGACGGTGCAAATGAAAAACTTATACTTGATACCGTTATGTTGTGTGCCTGTTTTATCGTGCGAAATGATTTTGCACAGTCTGGAACTCAGTACTCAAGTAACGGAGTGGTCATTTTAATTATCGTTGATTACAGACAATAGATGTCGCAATAATATTTCGATTTTTAATCGATTTGAATTTGTCATTTTGTACGACTGTTTGTTAACATTTAGAATAACCTAAGGAAAACTCGACTTTTATTAGTTTAAATTTTAAATTAGAGTAAGTTGATCCATTTAAAATTTGAAGGATTTGTAGTTTTTAAGTATTTTGTATTCTAGTTTTAGTGTAATTCTAAATGCCATTAATTGTAAATGCGATTCTAATAGTTTTTTTGTATATATTAGTTCCTCAGTGTGTGTACCACTGATTTTAATTGATTTAATTTTATTATGTTGCTTGTTATACTTATTTGTAAGTTAGCTAGGAGCAAAGAATATTCTACTACGATCATATAATATTCTTTGCTAGGAGCAAATGTCTCACAAAAAAGATATTGAGCGTTTAAAATCCACGAAAAAGCGAGCAATAGATTTGTTTTGGAACATAAACCTTTCAAAGGATTTAAAATGTTAATTTAGAAATTTTTGGCCTTGACATAAACATTGTTGAAAGTCTTGATATTTAGGATATGTATTTCAATACTTTCAATTCCTATATGGCGGCCGTGACAGTTGAAAATGTGTCTGATGTGAGTGATGTATTAGTTGTATTGGATTTGCTTACTGAATAATAACGTGGACTAAACAAAAAAAAATCCATTGCCTTACCTACAATCCCACAAAGTTGCTTGTCCTACTCATGAATTTCTGCTGGTTGTAGGTTGTACATTTTGTCAGCGAATCGACTTATACCGGAGAGCTTGAAAATGGTCGTTTGGGCGTGGCACCACAAACATTTTTTGGGCATTCCCCTGCAGATCCCTCAAAAAAATTACGATGGTAGAACAAAAAAATAATTTTATTAAACAAAATGGCAATACTGCATTATTGAAATAAAACACAAATCTGCTTACCTTTTTGTAAGGGCACTTACCTTACCTCTTTATTAATAACACAACCATACAAAACAACAGTATTAATTATGTTTTTAAACCGAAGAATCCGCTCGAAAATCTAAAATCACAAACAAAAACAAATCAATCACCCACTGATAGGCACGCGCCAATTCGATCGTAACGATCGTGATCTGATTTTAATTAAGAATAAGCATCTGACACCTGAAACGTTACTTGACCCTTCAAGAAGAAAATATATGAGATGAGGATGTTGACAATAAAATGTTGCCAAGTTTCAAATAGGCACCTACCCCTAATACATATGAAACAACGGATTGTAGTACCTACCTATTCTTTATTTTGATTGTTGGGTCTTAAATTTTATAATACACCATAAAACAATGGAATCATTTATTTATCAATCATTATTGCGATTATGTGTTCAAAAAATAATGTTTTAAATAAAAAGTCCTTGTTCAAAAGCAAAGGCAACATGCAAGCTACTGCTAAAAATAATACCCATACAAGCGCAAATTTGTGTGCCTCATGCGACTACTTAAATTTCCTGATTTAAAGCCCCGTTTTGTGCAACTGAATGGGTGGGGAGCGTAGTACTATACCATGATACAAAGAATATCAGGTATGATATTGCGCACGCCACTATCAGCTGACTCGCTCCTGTCGACGTCACAATGAGAGTTGCCCCCATTAAAATCCACGGCTTTACAAGGGGACTTTCATGATATTTTAAGCTTTGTTTATTTTGCGGTGTATTTTGTGGTGCTTTGTCAGCAATGTCAGCATTTTGTGAGATTTGTGGCATTTAAGTTGAATTTGGAGACTCTTTACTGTAAAAACCAAAACAAATCAGGTTATTAAAACTATTTTGAACTATTAGTGTGACTTTAGTAATAGTGACTTTGTGCGGACAATAATAACATTATTTTGTTGTTTTAAAAGCTATATAAGGTATAATAAATAATTAATTATTGAGCAAGTGATTAAGACTCAACATTCCAGGTTTTGATTATGGCGTTGCTCCTAGGCAATTGCCAGCTCCATTACTTGATGACCACGTAGTGTCTGGCTCTAAACCATCACGTGACCATCGAGCTTTGCACAAATATAAGCTACTGAATTGCACAGACAGAAATGGTCCCACAGGGACATCCGGTCCCTCCCGGCCTGGGTACCGGCGTGAATGGGTATTTCTTCTGGCTATAAGCTATGAAAGGCACAGAATTGCTTCTGGCTAAGGTATGAAAGGCACAGACTACGCTGGCTATGACATCCGGTTCTTTCTCGGGGAGAAAAACGGTCACTAAACGTTTGCCACGTGTCGCTCAATGGCCTGTGCCAATGGCGCTCAAAGAGCCGTCACCGAACGCGTCTACACTCGACCGAAGACGAATCGGAAGTGCCAAGACTCAACATTAATTTTTTACCTTTAGCATTTTTAAGGTTAGTTATAAACTATACATATTAAAAATGCGTTGTGCTGGAGCTAGTTGTCTGAGCGACAATCAGACAAAACGTGCTGACAAATCCGTAAGATTTCATGCTTCTCCCAAAGACAACATTGTTGAAAAACTGTGGGTTACTGCTTGTTGCCGTAAGGACCATTTTAATACTAAAACCTCGAGCATTTGTTCAAAACATTTCAAGTCAGAATACCATGAAAGAAATTTGCAATACGAATCCAAAAAAGAACCCAAGCTAAAACGCAATGCAGTACCTTCTCTTCATCTGCCAAAATCAAGCAGGTTTATCTGTAAACCAGGTAAAAAGACAGAAAGTTTGTGGAAGATATCATTGCTCAGTGCTAGTGCAACAATGGATTTTGTGGATTACATATCTAGAGCATTGGATAATAAACAATTACTTGTAAGTACTTTTGTAGATCTGCGAAAGGATTCAGTACTGATATTTTACCCAGTGATTGTGGTGTGCCGCAGGGCTCGGTTCTGGGGTCATTATTATTATTATTATTACAATAAATTAAAAATCAATACTGACAAAACAAAATTTCTGTGTTTTAAACAGAAAAATAAACCAATTCAAGACTTTCCTGTTACTATAAACGAAGTGAAAATTGAAGAAGTGCAGCAAATAAAATATTTAGGACTCATAATTGATAACAACTGGACAGATTGAGTATATTATATCTAAAACATTACCAATGATGCCTATGATATACAAATGCAGAAATTACCTGTCTTTTAAAACCAAACACAACATGTATAATGCCTTCTTCGTTTCACATCTTAGATATTTACTACCAATTTTGCTGTAAGTCTAATCTTAATTCTATCCAGATAATCCAAAATAAGGTATTAAATGTCTGTTTAATTACAATAGATTAACCAGCACACATACTTTATCAGGAACTAAAAGTTCCAAAAATGACTAGTTTTAGAATACGAACAAATTAAACTTATGCATAAAATAGTTTATAAAAAACAAATTTCTAATATTAACATATTGTTGTGATATGCATAAATATAACACTAGGTCTCAAAATAACATTTACCGAATAATGACTAATACCAATATAGGCCTAAATAACCTGTATGTGCAAGCATGTAAATCGTACAATGGAGTACCAGAAAATATTAGAAATATTATTAATTATTTTCTTTATAAACTGATAAATGGTTACATTGATAGTAAGGAGTTTTTAAAAAGAATCCTTTTTAGAGTTGGTCAGGCAAATACGAGAATGTACAGATTTGTTATTCATGTATGCACCTAGAACTAACCTTTATAAAAATTCTCCATTGATAAGGCTGTGCAATAATTTTAATAGGTATTGTAGTAATATTGATCTCAGTTGAAGTGTTTAAAAAACAAATAAAAGTTGAAATAGATATAAGGATATGTTCCTAGTTTGTAGAATGTTTTTATAAAACTACTTAAATGGTATCTAAATATTAGTTAGAATCTTTCCGACACCAAAGTTGTAATTAGTATGCTCAAGGCCAGAGCCTAAAACACTGATTAGGGATTTATGTATTTATTGTATTGTAATATTGAGTTGTATTAAATAAATGTTTTCAAAAAAAAAATAAAAAATTTGTCTAAAAAGCCTCGTTTTATTTTTTTTATCATTTTTAAACAAATACAATTCCGATATGAAAAGATAAATAGATCTTTCTATCTGTGAAACAAAACCAGTCACTACACCTTCCCTTATATCAACTATATATCTATTATAATATCTAATATTTCTTTATGTTCCCTGCTATAATTATCTACAATAAAGTGCATATAGTGGCAACTCTGCTGAAATGTCAATTAACAAGATTTTAAATTATTCTATAAATTTGTTTTGCTATAGATTTGTTTCTTATTTATAAAATTTCTAAGCATGATATCTCTTATATGTGCATTCCATATATTGAATATTATTTCTCAATTTTGGTTCATATTGATTATTTACTTAGTTTATTAACAAATCAAAATAATAAAATACCTTTCAGTAACCTAAATAAACCCAAAACACTGATATATTAATAGCATTTTTATTCAAATGACTAATAATGACCAATTAAATTTAATCGATATGACAGTTCTTACGGCAACTATTTAAAATAACTCTCATTGTGACGTAATGCGCGAACTCGACCGCATTTGGCACTCGGGAATATCATACCTGTTATTCTTTGTATCATGTATCATGGTACTATACCGGCAATGCATGGCGCGTATGAAGCAAAAATTTCTGGGCTTACTACAGCTATGTTATGCGGTCGGGCAACGATTTGAGCGTTTAAAAGATAACTAACCAGCTTCTTTTCTAAATATTAATTTTCGGTCTGCATAAGTTTTCCAGTCAAGATTTTGATTATGCCTAACATCATGAACCAAATATGAACGCGCTGGGCGTGCTTTAGTTTTGCAAACTGCTGTCCCAACTCTTTTTAGTTCCGTAGATATAGCAGAATGCATGGAATTGCATTCCATCTCGCTATGACAAACGATAATAAATTTTAGGTCGATGGTTTACAAGTGTGGAATTTCTGCAACCGCAGTTAAACACATAGCTGCCACATATTTGTTGCGATTTTGTCCTCTACATCCATCACTATAGCAAATAATGGGTTTAATATTTTGAGGTAATGATTTGGAATAGCTATAAAGGCAACTAGCAATTTCACAACTTCCAAGTTTACCTTCAGCTTCACTATATATGTAGCAGTCCCCTTGTTTAGAAACAACATTGTTCGAAGGGTCATTAGAAACCATGAGAACTTGTTGGAGATGAAAATTGCAACACAAGATAATTTTGTTGAGGGTTTCAGCTAATTTCTTGTCGGACCTTTATTTCCTCCC
>JAEQML010065274.1:0-21168 GCA_016904865.1 Pissodes strobi | reverse complement strand
AAAAAAAACGACAGCAGCACGTTGAGTTCCCAAGCGGTCACCCATCCATGCACCAACCACGCCCGACGTTGCTTAACTTCAGTGATCGGACGAGAACTGGTATTTTCAACGTGCTATGGCCGTTGCCTGTACGTTTCAGCTTGTTCATAGAAGAATAAGGTTTAATAACAAAATTTAAAATGATAAAAAATCAACGCGAACGAAACCGCAGGTAAAAGCTAAAAGTATCCTATGTTCTTTACTATACTCTTGAAAATATCTGTACAAAATTTCATGATGATCGGAACAGTTTATGCGTGAAAACGTAAGAAACAAATAAACAAACACATTCGCATCTCTAACATTAGTTAGGATTCTTTAATAATTCTTACTCGCAGCTTCGGAGCGGATTAATTCACTGCACAAATTCGACACGAAAATATAATGCCACCAGAAATAACATCAACATATGAACACAGCTTATTTAATAATAATAATATGCTATTTTATCGTCTAAAATCCGTTTAAAAACGATTTTAAATGGAAAAATTGTATAAAAATCCGAAAATTCGCACTCTTTTAGGACGATAGCCGTGGCTTCGGACGAATTTGTTGTGGGTTTTGAAGTGAAAATTAATTTTAAATTCAACCGTCCATTAAAATAAGCTGCGCTATAGATACAAATACACTGCGAATATGATAATTAATAAATAATAGTTTTGACGATTCGTTTAATTCAAAATATGCTTTTTTATCATCTAAAATCCGTTTAAAACGATTATAAATCGCAAAATTGTATATAATACCGCCCTAACGGCTAGAATCGGTCCCCACACTTCCGCCCCGCCCACGCATTACCGTCCCATTTGCCGAGATTACCCTCATACCGCCGCGTTAAGATGTTTATACATCAAAATTCGTGATTTTTTCACAATGTTTACAACGTACGACGTCCTGAGAACTATCAGACTTGTGGAAAATCTTGTGAAAAACCTATGTTCTCAGTCTTTTGATAAAGCTGAATTGGATCTTTTAAACAAGGGTATGAATTTTGCATTGCCTCCACCAAAGGATAACTTATTTGATATTGTAGGTAATATAGAAAGCTCTATTAATATCTTCCTGACTCTACTAAAGGATTTGTTAGAGAAGCATGCAGAAATCAGATCTCAAAAAATTTAATTAATAATAATGTTAACACTCGACCTGTAAAAGGAAAAAACATAATCAAGAGATTGTAGCATTTTCAAATTTAGGCATTTAGGCAAACAATGTTTCTATATTTACATTTATGCATGCATGAGATGACCATCACAACAAGGCTGATTTTTATCCCTTGCAGAGTCGCAGGTACTTGACTAGGCCTCGGAAACTTCTTTTATAGGTTCTTGTCTTTGGATTTAAATACTTGGGCTCTCTTTTATTTACTCAGGAAAATGCTCACAAGCTTTTCTATGATCTAAAAGTTAATAAAAACTTAACAATTTGTTCGATACAAATGTAACCTAGAGTATGTATTATTTTAGATCAATTTCTAGCAGTACATGCCTCAAACGAGTTGGAGATCATATAAGTCATCTAATGTAGTTTATAATTCGTTTATTTGATTGTGTTTAGGTGTATTGTTTCCTTTTGTTTTATTTATCTTTCGATGAGATTTCGTGTTTTCATTTCTTGTGTCAAAATGTCATTCACCTATCGGTCTATCAGTGACAGGCACACCATATGTTTTTGACAGTTAAAATTAGACATGTTCAAGAATCGACGTTCCTAAATAACGATTCCTTTTAAGGTGTATTTACTTGATGCTTGGAGAATATGGTCTAGAACAGTGACGTGGATGCGCTCGGACTCGCTATTTCAACTAAGTTAGGTTGGCAGCAATGTTTAGGGGTCAAAGTGCGAAATTGGTTCCAGGTTCTTTCTTTTGGCGCCGTGTCGTCTAGGTGACGGATCGATATCCCGTTGTGGCTTCTTCGAGACGGAGGTGTAAATCCTCATGGACTGGTTCAAATAATTGGGGTCATTATTTTATGATATTTTTGCTAGGTTTAAGTTTTTTTGACTCGAACCAAGGCCATGGAGGTTACCTATATTAGTTTTTGTTGAGTTATTGGAATCCGACCTCCACGTGAAGAATTTATGTATTGCTGTTGCTCTCATGTTGCTGATCCTTGGAATGGTCGATTATTGGTTTTCGAAAAATCTCTAGAATTGACACTGTTCGTTTTGTTCGACTGGCTATTATCAGGCTATAGGCCCTATAGATAGTTCTATAGGTAAGATGAAAAACTAGTTAGGTTATGAGTAATCATTTCAATGTTAGATATTTACTTTTTGCTTAGACAAACAATTGTTTTTAGTGTTCTCTCCACGGGTACCGCTCTGGCACACGTATATCGCTTTGCCTAATGATTGCGATATCATTTCCAGCGTGTTTCTGATTTACTTGCGTGTCTAAGGTTTATGCGTTTATGAAACCACCATTTGCGTATTATGCCCTTGTTGTTATCATTGGCTGGATGTGGCGTCTATCTATACAGGGTGTCCGGTAACTTCGGGGCAAACTATCGGCAGCCTATACGGGATGTCAAAATAAGTCTAGTGTTTCATATAACTTTTTTCCCTACAGCTCCTCCTAACGGAGATACAGGGTCTCAAAGGTATACTCAACAATTCACATTTTTGGTTTTAACTTTTAAACCACTCTGTATAATTCAATAAAATTTCGGGATTTTCTTAAGGGGATTATTATCCTTAAATCGACATTACAGTGTGCTCTTTAACGTTTTAAGGAAGTCAGAAATGGACTGGCTCTCACACAAAACGGGCGAAATTTTTGACAGGTGTCATTCAATTGCGACGAAAATATGATTCTCAGATACTCCCAAGATTTTACTAAAAAAAAGGTACTCTTCAGTTTTTTCGATTAAATCAACTGTTTTCGAGAAAATTTAACTTTTATTAGTTTCTAATTTCAGTATTCTTTAATCATTATTATGGTGGAATTAGACAAACTCCAGGTTGTTTCACTGACACAACAAGGTTGACAAGTTTTGTCAAAAACCCTTATTAGTCGTACAAAATAGTTATTTATGCAAGTGTGTAAAGTGACCATTTTTTAAATGTGTGAGAATATTGTCGCATGGGCCGTAGGCGAATGCGACAATCCCATGAATAAAAAAAGGGTACTTTACGCATGAGTAGCACTACTACCAAAAAACAAAAATAATATTAAAATACTTTACGCGCTAGTGCGGAAAATATATTATTTTACGCACTACTCTAAACGTCAAAAAAATGTCAGATTTACTTTACGCACTAGTGCGTAAAATAACTTACTTTACGCACTTCACATTAAAAAGGCCTATTTTACGAATCTTAGAGAGTGCGTAAAGTGAGTACTTTACGCACGGTAGTAGGAAAATAATTTAATTAAGGCAGAATACTCTCTCGCAGAATACACTGACATGCATTTGGTTTATTGAAAGGCTTTGTGTAATTCATTGCAGGCAAGGAGAATGTATTCTGAAAGATGTCCAGCTCGAGTTTTACCCAATCGAATAACATTTGAGAGAATTGATCGTCGGTTAAGAGAAACAGGTAAAAAAAAATTATTAAATTGATTATTGAAATGAATATCATTTATTTAGGGAGCCTTTTACCCCGACGACGTGGTGGAGAGGGTGCCCAAAGAAACGCAAGAATTCTCATAGTGGAGGAGCGTATTTTGGAACAAATTGAGGAGAATCCGTCTAACAGTATTCACAAGTTAGCAACACAAACTGGCGTAACAAAATGGGTGGTTCCATAAAGAACAACTGCTTCATCCGTACCACATTCAAAAGGTACATGCTAAGTCGCCAGAAGATTACCCAGCAAGACTCGACTATGCCAACTGGTTTTTGCAGCGACATAGGGAAAATAAGAACTTTTCGGGCATAATTTTGTTTTCGGATCAAGCAGGTTTTACCTGAGATGGAATAATCATATCTCATAATTTACATATCTGGACAAAAGAGAATCCCCGTGCGATTATTCAAACAAAACACCAGCAAAGGTTTATGATCAATGTATGGGCTGGTATAATTGGAAGCCATCTTATTGGTCCATTTTTTTTAGACGATAGATTAAATGGTGCACGCTACTTGCAATTCTTGCAGCAATATTTGAACGAGCTACTGGTGGAAGATGTACCTCTTCACATTAGAGCATCCATGTGGTTTATGCACGACGGTGCACCACCCAATTTCGACCGTTTAGTGCGCCAATATTTGACTGCTGTTTTTGGGCAACAATGGAGTGGTCGTGGAGGACCTTTTCCGTGGCCAGCTGGATCCCCAGATCTCAATCCATTGGACATTTTTTTCTGGGGTTATTTAAAGGAATTAGTTTATTCAACGCTAGTTAATACCAGAGAAGATTTGGTTCTAAGGATTAGGCAGTATTGTGGACAAATTCGAAACAATCCTGGTACGTTGTTTGCAGTACAACGAGAAAACCTGCGTGGAACAAGAAAGTGTATTCAAGTTCAAGGAGGGCATATTATTGAACATCTGCTTAAGTAACATCTTACTCTCAACTGTTACAGAACCTACTACTTCTTATGCAAAGCATTTTTTTTATTTTATTACTGCAAAAATTTGAAACTAATTTTCGCCTGTCTCTCAATTCTTTTAAATGTTTTCGATCGGGTAAATCTCAAGCTGAATGCTTCAGAATAAATTCTCCTTTCCTCCAATGAATTACAGAAAATTTGTAAAGAACAAATGACTTCAAATAATTTTTAAAATTCTTACTTGATTAGAACTTATAGGCTTCTCAGTTAGTAGTTGTTAATTTTATTTTCCTTATGTTAATTTAATATTATAATTTAGGTTTTTTCACTAATTAATGATATTTGAAATAAATAATTTATTTATTAGATCACTGACCTTTTTTTACAACGATCACTTATTGAACAAATTTTCTCGAAAACAGTTGATTTAATCGAAACAAATGAAGAGTACCTTTTTTTTAGTAGAATCTTGGGAGTATCTGAAAATCATATTTTCGTCGCAATCGAATGACACCTGTCAAAAAATTCGCCCGTTTTGTGTGAGAGCCAGTCCGGTTCTGACTTCCTTAAAACGTTAAAGAGCACATTGTAATGTCGATGTAAGGATAATAATCCCCTTAAGAAAATCCCAAAATTTTAATGAATTATACAGAGTGGTTTAAAAGTTAAAATCAAGAATGTAAATTGTCGAGTATACCTTTGCGACCATGTATCTCCGTTCGGAGGCGCTGCTGTAGGGAAAAAAGTTATATGAAACACTAGACTTATTTTGACATCCCCTATAAGCTCCCGAGAGTTTGCCCCGAACTTACCGGACACCCTGTACATTGAGTGATTATATACATATTTTATTTTATATTATTGCGGCAAAATAAAATTCATGAATTTTAAACCCTGCGCTATTTACCATCATTCTAGTGACCTATTATTGGGTATGCGGAATACTTGCCTAAGAGTTTATATCTGACACCATTGTTGATAATAGTCAATATTACGTAAGTTTCATTTCTATTGATTTACGTTTATACATGTGATTGTAATTGTACTGTATCATTATTGTTTTATATCAAGGTATCTCCTCATTAATAGGGAAAGAATAAAGTATTTATTTTGGGGAAACATTATGCCTTATTGAAAAGCTGCTCCAAAAATTACTTTTCAGCATTTAACAACATTATAGGTTTTTTTTTCCAAGTCGAGTCCCAGTTGATTTGGATGGCGCCCATTATCTTCAATAAAGTGTGCCGAGGATCCACGAACCTAGCTCTCCACTACATTACTGGCTGCCATTTGCATCTATAGGTAGGTTTTCTAAAGGGACTTAGGAAAAGTTGCCATAAGATTAAAGGATAAATATGTTTTCTATCTAAAAGCTGACAAAAGTAATAAGGTTGTTATATTAGACAAAAGCGTATATTTTCAACTGGTTGATAATTTAATCGAATCCAGGCTCTATAACACAATCTCAAGGAATCCATAATCTAAGATTGTAACACAAGTTAAAAACACTTTGTAGAAATATAGCAACCTTATTTCTGAACAAATTAAATATAAATTATCTGTGTGAAATTTTAATATCGTTTGATGCTGGCTCATTGTTTCCTAGTGTACCAATCACACAGACCTTGCAATACCTTGGTGAATTACTTGAGATGAATAGCTTTGATAACGAAATCAATCAAGAATAATTAACTTTAACCAAACTTTGCATGGATCAAAATTATTTTCAATACAAAAATAACTATTACCAACAACTTGAAGGCACGGCAATGGACTGTTTATCGCCGTTCTTAGCTAACCTTTTCATGAGTAAATTTTAAAATGAAATCAGGCAGGAGTTCGAATATTTTTCCAAGAGTATGGTACAGGTATGTGGAAGACATTTTCGTGATTTTCGACGCAAAGACCGCTAATTTTGAAGATTTTGCAAAAAAACTAAACAACCGTTTCCCCACCATTAAATTTACTTATGAAGTCGAGAACAATGGCCAACTACCATTTTTGGACACTTTAGTGATTAGGAACGATAATAATACACTAGAATTTGGTATTTGCAGAAAAAATACGGCCACTAACCGATATATTCCTAATCACTCTTTCCACTGCGGCCAACATAAAATGACCAGCTTTCATTTTGTTTGTTTGTTTCCTTTTAAGATTTAATAATGAATAGGAAACAATTAGGAATATAGTGAATGTTAATGATTTCAATACTAAATTAATAAATAAACTAATTAATAGACATTTGTTTAGAAAAACCATTCGTGATTCCACTTCTAACTCAAGGCATGCCTAAAATCAAGAAAAAAACATCTTTAGAAAAATATATAAATCAGCACGTGTCTAGGTACACCAATTTTGAGCCTTCGCGTGCTAATTCATATATTTTTTCAAAGTTGTTTTTCTTGATTTTGTGCATGCCTTAAGTTAGTTTGGATTAGTTGTGTTTGGATGGTTTGGCGCCCCCGTAGCGAGCGAAGGACCATGCGTGAAGAGAAATATTAGATCGATAATACTGCGCTGCTGCCAATATTTGTTAAGAACAAATTATAGAAAACATTTTATTAAGCTGTCGTGGCGGATTATTGTTACATTTCACCTATATAAACACTCTCAAAAGGAAATTTTCAAAAATCTCTTATAATAGCGAAAACCCGTTTTCTAAATACCCTACATATTTTTTTAATAAGAAGCACATTTCAAAGCTACCCCACTATTATCTAACCATAATTTGCTTATTTTTCCATTTCAAATGCCCAAATATATTCAAATAACTAATTTTAGCATTGTATTGGCAGAATAAACTTTAACATGTCAAGTATAAAAGAAAAGACCCTATTTATTACTTTTAGCACTGTCCAATGTTCTTGCAAAAATTGATTTTTATTACTATATTTTTTACTCGTACGCCCATAACTAGATCTGTCACCTATTTGTTAACAATTAGACAATTTATAATTATTTTGCTTTATTAAATGGTAAAAACCAGATAAGTAAGGGGTAAAGTACCTATTTACCGATGAAATATTATTCAAAGTTCTGAGTTTGTTAGAGTTTTAGAAAGGCTACAAGCTGCACAACTAACAATGTTTACTTTGCTTCGCTAATCCAAAATACAGACCTTTACCACTAAATATCTAATTAAACATTTTATGAATTAACGCAATATCTACAATAATAATACTAAGCAAATAAACAATGTCCAAAATCAAAGTAAATCGCAAAAAATAGCATTAAACACAAGAAATACCATCAAAACGTAGGAAACACCAAAACATAACGTCAGAATGAGTCATATAATATAAATACTGTCATGCCTTATTTAAAACGAATCCAACCCCAAATTTGCAAAAAATCGTTTTCATTTCATTACTCAGTCTTTATTTAAGTATTAAAAAAGCATTACTGAAAAGAAAAATTCCAAAAAAAATATTTTGTAAATGACAGCAATTTACAGAAAATTTTACAAAATATCTTAAGGCTGACTAATTTATTAGATATTTTAGTGTTTTTTTTAAGGCAAGCCATAGGATTTAACGGATAATATTTTTAACGTTATGTTTGATTATTATTATTTAGCTTATGGCATGACACACATATAGATAACACAGAATTAAAATATAAAGTACAAACAAAATAAAATAAAGATGTAAAGTTCAACAATGAGCAAGTGTGTATAAACATAAAAAAGCAAACACAAAAATAACAGCGGGTTAGAAGAAGGGGGAAGACTTTTCTCCACAAATGAAAATGCCAATCTTTAGTTTAAGAGTTATGCATTTCGATGAGTTCACTCATCATCATCAGACTCACACACTACTTATGTTGTATATTTACATAGCAAACAAAACATACAACATTGTAGCTAAGTAGTGTGTGAGTCTGATGATGATGAGTGAACTCATCGAAATGCATAACTCTTAAACTAAAGATTGGCATTTTCATTTGTGGAGAAAAGTCTTCCCCCTTCTTCTAACCCGCTATAATAGCAACTCCACTTCAAAAATGGACTTCTACTTACAAACAAAAATAACATCAGATAAAAATAGATATTGAGCATCATAATTCCACACTCAGGTTTCGCAACCATTTCACAGGCGTGGTATTGCTCTCAAGAAGTCGTCATCGGTACCAGTAAATTTTCTGAGTGGGCAATCGTTAACAATATGTTGAATGGTTTGTGCTTGAGCACCATAGTCGCACCCAGGGTCGGATCTCATGTTCCATTTATATAAGGAAGCTCCACATCGGCCATGACCTGTCCTCCTTATTCTAGTGAGTGCTACCTAGGTTTTCCTTAGTAGATGAAAGCCCGCTGGAGGGTTTGGAGTTTCAAGTAGAGGGTACAGTCTGGGGATTTACTTTGTGTCTCCAGTTCGTACGCAAAGTTTCAGCACCATCATAGTTTTGACTTAGGAGTTGTTGCGCAGTCTTCACAGGAGGATTTCTTGATTAGCACCACGTCGACTCTTCCCACGTGCGGACTGTTTAGCCCAGCCGACGATCAGTATTCAGCAGTTGAATAGACCAGACTTAGCGAAGTGGTACGAAGTGTCCCTGCATCAGCTCCCCAAGTTGTTCCCGCTAACTTTTATAGAATGTTGTTTCGGGATTTTAGTTTTGCAGCCAGATTTGATAGATGCTTGTTATAAGAGTGGGTGCGATCTAGTGTTACGCCTAAATAGTTTGGGTGGGAGTTATAAGGAAGCACAGCGCCATTTAGACATACCTGTAGGGGTGTTCCAGCAAGCCTATTATTTAGATGGATGCATGAGGTTTCTGTTTTACGTATGCTTGGGGTAAGTCGCCATTTCTTGAAATATTCAGCCAGCATCTCTAGGTCCTGAGAGAGAGTTTGTTCGAGAGCAGTCATATTGGTGTGCTGGCTTGCAAGAGCAATATCATCTGCGTACATGAATCTCCTGGATGTGGTAGTTGGTAGGTCAGCTACGTAGAGATTGAACAGTAACGGCGCAAGCACTGACCCTTGAAGAAGACCATTATTCAGGAGTTTCGATTTACTGAATGCGCCCGTTGAGATTTGCAAAACCCTATTTGACAGCATATTATCTAGAAGAGATGTCATCGTCTTGCATCTAGTAGCCGTTAGAAACTTATATATAAGCCCTCTCTCCAGACTGTATCGTATGCAGCTATCAGATCGACGAAGACTGCGCCGGTTTTCATGCGTTCTTCATAGCCTCGCCCAATGAACGTTGTTAGTGCCAGGACCTGATCCTCGCAGTTTCGATTTGGTCTGAAACCACCCTGATCAATGGGTATAGATTCCATTATAATTGGGCTCAACCTGTTGTAGCCCAACAGTTTAGAGAGAGCTACACTTAAGAGTGAAATTGGTCTGTAGCTTTCAGGTGTATTATCAGGCTTTCCTGGTTTAAGGATTACGATGATCTTTGCCCTCTTGAATTCTTTTGGCAAGGTTCTTGATTGGCGGATTTAGGAGTAGAATACCGTCAGCCATTCTCTTGTTTTTCATCCACAGTGCATTAAGAACTCAGGGTGTAGGTTGTCAAAACCAGAAGCCTTGCCATTTTTTAGCTTGTATCGTTTCTGTGACTGTGAAAGGTTTTGACAGATCTTGTTGTTCACGGGTGTCTTTCTTTAATAATTTAAGGTCTTTCTCTATTTTACGTAAGTGTTCTTTATTAGCAGGTGCTCTAGACATTTTCACTATGTTGTTGGCAATTTGATCAGGTGTAACACTTGGCTTGGTTTGTGGGATATGTGAGTGTTTCAGAGTCGATCTTGGTCGATTTTCTGAACAAAAAGAGATGTGCTCTTAGGCACTGAAATTTTACCATAGGGCTAGTTCTAAAGTCATTTTGTAAATAAAACAAAAAGCTTTAGCATTATATGAATATTTTAATAAGTACTTGAAAATAACTAGAAGCTCATAAATACACAAAATATAAACACTGAATAATTGTACATAGTCAGTGCTACGATGTGAAATCAGTTGAGGCAAATTTCGACCTTGAAAAATATGACATAAATAAACTCTTAAAAACTAAAGCATTGCATAAACAGTGGTAATAGTACACTAATATATGGTTATAAACATAACCTTGAAGCTATGTACAGTTAAATGTCTGTTATGAGTTCCTGCGGAACAGCTACTTATCAACTATGTTAGCTGATTTAGCTTTGATATAAAATGCAACAATATACAAGCAATAATGAGAGGATTAATATTACCTTAAAGTCCACCTAAAAGCTAATATGTACACTATGAACACCATTGACGAGAAACGTTCAATGTTCAGGAGGTTATCTTGTAACACTGGGGGAAAGTCACTTTGAAAAACACTAGCTAGCTCTATGGCTAGCTTCTATTTACAATGTAATTCGCTTTCTTGCAAATATGAATGACTTGAATGTAGTGGTTTGACTGGTAATGCAGTTAGTGCATATTGGCATGACATGAATGCCTTATATGCTATGCAGGTAGCATAAGCAAGCTGAAATCCGCGTTAGGTATGCAGACTAGTGCAGAGTAATCCTTATATTAGAATAAGGCAAGAGTGTAGCAACTCAGTGGTACACACGTGATATAGAATGTTGAAAAACCCCTGTACAATACCATTGGGGACTGTGCAGCCCATGGCACAGCCTTATTGAGAGTTAGAGATCAGTGGGTCTCCATAATGGCAGTAGATGCCGAAATATACCTTTTTATAGGCTTAGTACTAGAGATCAGTGGGTCTCCATAATGGCAGTAAGATGCCGAAAAATACCTTTTTGTCATACGCTCCCAAAAATAGCTATTTTACGGACTCATTTGAGTCCGTAACATGCTTCTTTTTAGGCCTAGTCCCTAAAAGTCGTCATGGCAACCTTTACGGACTATTCCAAAATTCCTGAATATGTCTAAATGTCAAAAATTTCGAATGACATGACATAATTGTCAAATAGTTGCTACGATATCAAATTCTAAGCTAACTTTGTCATACATTATGATTTCAAAAATTATGGTAAATTTGCAAATTTAGGCGTTCTGAAAAATTGCAAAAAGCGTATAAATAAAAATTAAATTTTGGGAGCGTATGACAAAAAATAGTGTTTGTCACACGTACCTAAATGAAGTTTTTCAGGACTCATCTGCTATTCCGGACTCGGCTAATGCCTCGTCCGGAAACAGCAATGAATCATCCTGAAAAACTCCATTTTAGGTACTTGTAACAAAAATAACTATTTTGTAGGCTTTGTACTAGAGATCAGTGGGTCTCCATAATGGCAGTAGAGATGCCGAGATATACCTTTTTGTAGGCTTTGTGAGAATGTTATTGCAAACATGTTCGTTTACTTACTTGAGATTTTGAGACTAGGCTCTATTGAGTGTGGTGTGGTTCGAGACAGGGCTCGATTGTATAACTCCAATGGATGAGACCAATTGAGACGCCATTGCTCGGCGTGAGAATAATGGCATTAAGTTTGCCAATAAATACCTTATTGCAGGCTTGATGTAACAATGACTATGGCAGGATATCACTATATCACTTGAGTAACGAACTAGAGATGATGTCGATGAGGTCTCAAAACGTGAAAACTTGCCGGCATGGCGGCTCGCGCCAGCCGGCTAGAAACGGGGGTACGCCTTTTGCGACTTACACGGTCGAGGTTCAAGATACTACTTTGTACTCAATACTGAATTCTAGAACGTGGGAACTAGAGCAACTTGAAGAAGTTGTTACCGCCCCTTCTGGTGGGAGAAGATGCACCGCTTCGGGCATGGAAAGGGCAATAATGTAAATACAGAGATATTGTGTAAAAACTTAACATGACCGGTTGTCTAAATTAATATTATGAATTTTAATACAATTCCGGTTGAAATCTGCTGATTAGTTTGCATGCAATTCGAATATTAAAGATGTGAATTTTAGGGAATTTTAGTTAGGGTGAACTGGCTATCCTGTAGGATGCGCTGTGATTGGTCGACTCGGTCGCCGGGGTATAGCGGGAAACGCTATGATTGGTCGGAGGCCTTTTGAGGACGCTTAACTTTTAGCTTTCTAGACTGTCTAGCGCAGTGGATAAACGTGGTAAACAAGAGATGGCGATAGTAGTATCGCCAAGGTTTTAATTTGTTTGGAATGCGAGGACAGTGGCGTGGAATGTTAAATTGTACAAAACTGAATCGTTAGATTTGAAGACGTGTTCAAAAATGGTTTTTGAACAGTGAGTTAGCTCCTAACTTTTTTAATAGGCTCCACGCTTTTCTGCTAGAATGTCTAAAGTTCAGTTTTTCAGTAGTGTTCCGTCATTTGGTCTTTCTAGCTTCATCCAGGCTATGAAGAGGGTCATCTGCGACTTCAGATCTTCTACTCTCCACATAGTCCTCATACAGCCTCTCACTCGCTTCGGTTCATCCTGGTATATATTATTTTCTAAAATCTCTAGGAATATATTTTTGGCAGTCTTTATAACAGTGTTGACAAATTTTTGGTAGTTTCGTGGGTGAGGAGGAATGGACCGTATGTTAGAGTCCAGATCTTCAGTGAGGCTAGACCAGTCAGCTGAGACGTAAGAATCACAAGAATCTGTATGCCTACTTCAAGAAAAATTGGTCTCTGCTGACTGTGCGGAAAGTGTTTAACAATACAACGGTTGACGGGAATTGGCTTAACCCTCAAGTCAGTGGAAACAAAACAAAGGTCTCCGAACCCCATCTGTCTTTATGACTATAGAGTAAGTGCATTTTCTGCGTCTCAGCCCATTCCACAACCTTGAGCCCATTTGAGTCGTTATGCATATACTTCCAATCAGTATGGTGGCTGTTAAAATCGTCTGCTATTAAGGTAGGATGGGTGACGGGTAGAGGCTGGTTGGCTGGCCAGCAGGAGACGGCTGGGGGTTTGTATACGCTAATGATATTTAAATCACCCACTCTTATAGTTGTATTATGGATATTTTCGTTATCAGAAGTAGAGACAAGCTCCACATTATCAATATTGGTCCTTGCATATGTAGCTGTACATTGCCTAAGAGAAGTTTTGATAAAGAGTCGCTCTTCGATCGGCTTATATTTTCTATATTAAATTGGCAGAACATTAGATAAAATAAAATAATAAAGATACATTTATTCACTTTTTGTATGTACCACAAATTAAATCGCATTCTAACACATACTGTGGTACAAGAGCATGTTTGCCAGATTTCCTTATTAATCAGTGAATTTAACTTTCAAGTAGGTATGTTTTGTTTGTAAATAGCACTTACTACTTTAAATTTATTGAACCATGCTACATTTGTTATTCTATAAATACCTAATTTAAATCTACGATAGTTAACAAAAAAAACATACGTAATTATCTACTTTAGAATTTTAAATATTGTCATCAAGCATGCGAAGAATTATTATAAATAGAAGTGGCAATGCCGCGTGGCTGCCTCATTTACTTCGGCCACGTCTCGTCTACTTTCGGCCGATTCCGGCCGAATAACAACATAACGTATTAGTCGTAGTAAAACGGCATGTTTTGAATATATTACTATCGTGTGGTATTCTTTAGTGTTTTGTAAGACTTTTTGAGGCAAATCACTGTTTAATACTTTATCATGGTTCATCATTGTAGAGTTTGCAAGAAAACAAGTCGGAATTTTCCATAACTTTTGTGTCGTCGGTGAGTATTAAATGTTATTTCATTGCAGTCCCTCGAGAACCATACAAAGCAATAAAATAATGCATGTGTTTCTAGTTCAAGTACAAGTAGATGACAATTAGCTTCTAATAACACTTTACAAGTTTATCATATCTGCTAATCAAAAATGAAACTAATCTAGCATAATTGATATTTTCGTCTACACGAGTCCTACCGCCTGACGAGTCCAGTCCAGTCGCTTGTGCGCGAATTATAAACACACTTCTGAAAACTGAATGGTATATTTGCTTATAAATACTTTTAAAACCTTGCCATCTACTTTTACTGGACTGATTTGAGGACCAATATATAATATGAAGATGTCCCGTTAAATTGCCATGGAACCGAATTAATAAAATTAGTGTTAACAGATTATTTTAATATCAGGATACATTATGAAACTTAAAAAGCTTGAATCTTCTCAGAGACCAAGAGTTAGAAGTTTACTTACAAAAGCTGTCTTATTTAGAAATTAATACACTTTTGTATACTTATTAGTTATTCAACTAGATTGCTAAATAAGCGTTGTATACTTAAAATTAAATTTCAGGACTTAATAACTTGTCAAAAATGTTCCAAAATAATTTTGCCTAGTATTTTCTTAATCTCTATCTTTGCTTTGTTTTGTTCTTTTGAGTTTTTTTTATTGCTGTGATTATTATTTTGATTTTTCAATAGCGAAATCAGTAGTCCTACTCCATTTAATTATTGGAACATTTTTAACGCCATTAGAATGCTAAAAACATTTTACATCTATTACGATAAAAGTATGTTACTATATACTATCCTAAATGAACGGTTTGATTTAGTATTATGGTGTATTACAATATCTTTAATTTTTAATTAATAAAAATTCACAGTCCTTCGCAAAGATGCAAACGGGGGAACATTGAAAATGATAAATAAAAAAGCAAAAATGTGATTTGTGTTATAATTCAAATAGTTTTTAAAAGCAGAGTTTAAAAAAGTAAATATTTTGTATATTTACGAGTGTTTATAATATTTTTAATTAAAGAAATGCATTTTTAAGATTAATACTAAAGATTATCATAATTAAAAAATAAATAAATAAAGAAAGGTGCAGATATGAAGGCCTAAAAAATTACCCTCCACTTGTAGGTAGGAAAATATATTTTTCCACTTGCGTGCGGAAAAGTTCACTTTTCCGCACTCAATTTAGTTTAGAAAGTGCCACTTTTCCGCACTAGTGCGGAAAAGTACTTTTCCGCACTACTTTTCCGCACTAGTGCGGAAAAGTAAAAATATCAAAAATATCAACAAATTTGTCACGCAGTAACTTCTATATTGATAATACCAAATTTAGGGGAACACGTCATGTTCGTTATAACAAAGCGGAAAACTAATTATAATTATTAAAGAATTATTATGCAAAAGAAATATAGCTATAAATTTGGGATACCCAGTATCATAAATATCAATAACTGCTATTAAATTGTTATTGTTTTATGCTTTTTAAATAAAATCTTGTCTAAAGTTTCTCAAGCGAATAAAAATAACTATTCTATTTGCCCAAATAAAACAAAATAGACAGTTCAATTTTTGATTTAGGTGCTTGTAGAAAAAATTTTGTTCCTAACTCATGCGGAAAGTCTCTTTTCCTCACTCGACTGCTTGCCGAACTCCGCTGCGCGTCGTTCGGCAAACTGCAATCGCGTGCGGAAAAATATGACTTTCCGCACTAGTTAGGAAAATAACTATAATATATAATTAGCTATAATATTACTGTAATATTTTTAACCTGTTCCGATTCGTTTTAGCCCGTTTTGGTGCATTTGATCATTTTTAGACATTTTTGGTTAATCGTTCAAACAACTTTCGGTTAGTTTCAGTTAGTTCAAATTTATTTTAGCCATTTGAGCCGACTCCAATACGTTATGAACAAATTTAAGATTTTTGGTTAGTCCCCTAAATTCGGTTCGTATTGGTTGGTTTTAACTTACTTTAATTTTTGTAACCTATTCCGGTACGTTTTAGCCCGTTTTGGTGCATTTGGTTAGTCATTTAAACCGGTTCCGGTACCTTATATGCAATTTTAATGTTTTGGTTAGTCGCCAAAATTGGGTTAATTTGGGTTAGTTTTTAACTTACTTTAACATTTTCAATATGTTCTGATATCTTTTAGCCCGTTTGGTGCATTTATTCACTTTTGGTTAGTTTTGGTTAGTCATTCAATCAACGTTCGATTACTTTCAGTTAGTTCCAATTTAGTTTAGTAATTTGGACTCGTTCCGACACGTTATTATAATCAATTTAAATGCGAGTTTAAAAGTTTTTGGTTAATTTTAGTTAGTCGCCAAAATTCGGTTAAGTTGGGTTAGTTTCAACTTAGTTTAATATTTTTAATCTTCCGATACGTTTTAGCCCTTTTTGGCACTTTTAGTTAGTGTTGGTTAGTCGTTCAATCAACTTTCGTTAAAGTTAAATTAGTTTCAATATAGTTTAGTCATTTGAACCGGTACGTTATAAACAATTTTAATGTTTTTGGTTAGTTTTGGTTAGTCGCTAAAATTCGGTTAATTTGTACCAGTTTTAGCTTACTTTAACATTTTTAATCTGTTCTAATACGTTTTAGCCCGTTTTTGGTGTTTTAGTTAGTTTTGGTTAGTCATTCAATCAACTTTCGGTTAGTCTCAGTTAGTTCCAATTTATTTTAGAACCGATTCAGGTACGTTATTATAACCAATTTGAATGTCTTGGATTTATTTTAGCTAGTCGCCAATAGTCGGTTATTTTGGGTTAGTTTCAACTTACTTTAATATTTTTTATCTGTTTCGATACGTCTTAGCTTTTTTTGGTACTTTTGGTTAGTTTTGGGTTAGTCGTTCAATCAACATTCGATAAATATCAGTTGGTTTTAATATATTTGAGCCCTTTGGTCCGGTGCCGGTACGCTATAAGCAATTTTAACGTTTTGGTTACTTTTGGTTAATCGGCAAAATTCGGTTAATTTGGGTTAGTTTTAATTTGCTTTAACATTTTAATGTGTTCTGATAGGTTTTAGCCCGTTTTGCTTCTTTTAGTTAGTTTTGTTTATAGTCATTCAATCAACTTTCGGTTACTTTGAGTTAGTTCCAACTTATTTTAATCATTTGAACCGGTTCCGATACCTTAATTATGACCAATTTTAATGTTTTTGGTTAGTCGGCAAAATTCAGTTTATTTGGGTTAGTTTTTTTAACTTACTTCCATATATTTAATTTGTTCCTATACGTTTTAGCCCGTTTTGGGTTTTTTATTACTTTTGGTTAGCCATTCAAACAACTTTCGGTTCCTTTCAGTTTGTTCCAATTTATTTTAGTCATTTAAACCGGTTTCCATACGTTCCATACTCCATACGTCAAGTTTTGGTGTTCGAAATTGTCGATACCTTTTTTCATACCAGTTTTGATACCCAACCAGTCTGAACAAAAAAAATTGGAGGTATGGTGATGGAACTTTATAGACTTTTAATCTTTTATAATTTAATATCCCTCAAAAATATTAATAAAGACTTTTCAATACATCTAAATACCATTCCTACCTACTCAAGACAATCAAATTTAAATTATGTGCTAAAAAATTCGTTTCCAAACTTGAAAATTTTCGGTCTCAAATTTCCCAATATTTCAATGTCCAGATTTAATTTAAGAATCGAACTCTATAAAGGACCCACAAATTCCCATTTTTAGATTTGCGTAATCAATTTAGATTTGCATTTTGGTGAAAGAAAATAATTACGAAAAATTAAAATGCTACGCCTATGTTTGTTTACCCACTAGCCACTTTCCGTACCACAGTTTCATAGATAAATACGCACGTCACAGTTTGTGGTATACGATGCAGTTTTCTAGAAAATTATGAATGACAGACTTTGTCTTTTTAAGTAAGTAGTCTTAGGGCAGAACCGCAAGATTGGTCAGCACGGTCTTTGTCCTTTGGCTTTGAAAAAGTCCATTTGTTTGTTTCGCGTTCATGTGTGTCAGGATATCCAAGAGGTCGTTAGACAGTTCGGAGTGCCTATAGTTCTCTAACTGTTTAGCCGTTATATAACATTGCCCAGGGTGTACCACGAGGAGGCGAGTTAGAATTACACCCCGTTATGTTTGATACTTTTCCATTTCAAATATGGAAATTAAACTTCTGTATGTACATTTAGGGCCTAAACTTATATGATTACATTTACATTTAGATACAAAAATTATCAATAAAAAAAAACAGAAAGTTGTGTTTTTTTTTTCGGAAAAGAGCTGCTTTTTACATAGCTCGTGCTCGTAACCATTCATGTAATACAATATGTAACCATTCATGTAATTTAGAATAATAGTCAATTGGTGATGTTATTTATTTAAAACTTCACTTTATTTATTAACCTGGAAAACAAGTATATTTTTCCAAAAAATTATTGGTTAAGAGCATATTATAGTGAAAACTAAATTTTTTCACACTTTTTCTTGGTATTTTCCCAAGATTTCTTTATATAGATATTTAGCTAATAAAAGGAAGTTTACACATCTGAAATTTATCCTAAGGAATTTAATTTTTATATTTCAAATATACCTAAAGTATGTGCTAAAAATGCATGAAGTTAAACATTTTATATTATGATAAAACGCACGTATTTTCGTATACATATTGGCAATATTTATAATTTATAACTTTTTTATCCAATCGGACGAAAAACTACACCTTTCCGTTGTGTTTTCTCACCGCAAAAGTCATCATTCCAGTATATTGTATTCGTGGCTTACGAGAATAAGTAATAACTGTAAGGGAATATAACATAACCATCCTAGGTCGGGAATAACTCATTTACGTCCTAGGGAGGAATTTCAAACGCCTTGTTTGTCAGTAACATTTAGCTGTAGTTTCCGCAATTACTCGCTCTATTCAAAACGTGATCTTATGTTGAGTTTAAATTTAAAACACCGCTTTTATTTAGAGTAATATTTGACTCTATTTTTGTAAGTAGACTACGTATTCTAATTGATTCCGATGGGATAAAAAATACTCTATGCATCACGTAGGAAATACCTGGTCCAGCAATTACCACAATCTTCCAGCAATGTTTTGCTTTTCCTACTAGTTACACAATATACTATTTTTAGATCACTGTACCAGTAAGTAATGAACAACAAAACCATAAGCTATAGACTCTGATATAAATACATAATATAGGTATTTATTTTTTATTGCGCAATCGTTTTAGGAGACGCCACTGGTAATCTGGGTCGCCATATGCAAAACCATTCCGGTCAAATGTCAATATGTATTTTGCTCCTTCCTTCCTATTCTTATTCCTTGCTGTGGTATTACAAACCAAATCAACACTCTGGTCCCAGTAGTCTGGGCTCTGGTTTTATATTCAAAGCCAAGGCTTTCTGACTTGGTAACTCTAATCTAGTGTGCCACTTCAGAAACATCCGCCTCACTTTCAACGGCGGCGTGTCGTTATACAAAACCTGGTATTTTTGACAGCTAGTATTTTGGCTACACGGTATTAAACGGAGTGATTTAATTAGGACAGAAACCGAGCAAAATGCAGTCTAGAACCAAATTAACACAGAAAAGGCGAGCCAGAAAAAGAAGAATAATTAGCGGGTCATTAAGTGTGAGTTGCGCAATGATGCTAATATGTGCAATTATCCAAAGCTTTCAGCTTCTAACTCATTGTGGAAGAGATTTTCGACTAAGCCACTTGTCCGATCCAACATTAGAACAACTGATAATGACTTGTTTAGAGATAATATTGTCCATTGCGGGAATTGTTGGATTGTGGTCTCATAGAGGGACCGTTTACTTCGTCGCTTTTTCGTTCATGGTATGTACAGTCATGACACAGCATTTGGTTGATCTACTCATGGGAGTTATTTATTTGTATATCGATGGGGATAACATGAGCGCGGTGGAGATATTTCTTCAAAGGAATTATAATAATTCCAAATTGTCCCATGTATTTGCCACTGCTAAGGTAAGCGTACTATAATAGTATATTATGATATAAGTGTATAAGAGGGCCTTTAAAGCACGCGCGACATATTTCAAAACACGACGCGCAGCGGAATGTTTTGTAAGTCGCAAGGGCTTTAAAGGCCTCTTATACACGTATATCATACGCTATTTTTTATTACGAATGCATCATAATCTCAAAAATGTTTTAAATATTAAACTTAAGGGATATATTGACGAATATATTAATCTGTCACATCTGACATGATCAAATATTTCTATAGGAACCTCTAAAAACGTAGGCGCATCATGAACATCATTTTTCTACAGCCGCGCGCAAAATAACTAAATATTAAATTCAAATGAAATCGCAAAATCGACTAATGCCGTGGATCCTTATTTTGCGCTCTAGCGCGAACATGGAAAAGGAAATTCTCACTTTTTCCGTCTAGTGTGCTGAATGGTCATGGAAACCGAAGATAAATAAATGACAGTCGTGCTTTTGTTACAGTTTGTTGCTGGCAATCCTGTCCTAAATATGCCCGAAGCCCGAACATAATATGTCAAAACTGACAGCCATTTGCAAATTTCAGAATAAGTATAGAGTAAAATGTGCATTTAATTTAAAAAAAATGCGGCTGTAGAAAAAGTTAAGTGTGTTTTTCGAGCGCAAAGTAAGATTGCCGTTTTCGAAAGATTACTGCGCTCCGCTACGCGTCGCGCAGTAACATTCTTTCTCAAGCGGCAATCCGTTACTTTGCGCTCTAAATACACAAATAACTATTTAAGCACGCTGCAGCGTGCAATAATCGTTGATTATGATGCATGCGTAATAAAAAATAAGTATTATTAAAAGAGGCCATGTCAGATTTAATTTCAATCGGCACGCTCCTCACCATTTTAGGGTTAGTTTATTCTTTACTGTATTTTATACTTTTCATCTTACAAATACCAGAGAGAAAACAACTAAAACTCTCCTTTTAATTATTTTCTCTCTGCAAATGCCTTGTTGTTTAATAAAAATCC
>JAEQML010065273.1:0-21168 GCA_016904865.1 Pissodes strobi | reverse complement strand
AAAATAAATAACAGTTATAATTAAAATAAACAAGCAAATTAAACTAAGACTAAATATAAGGAATGTAGAGGAACCTTGAGAACGAAACCGATCAAGAACTTTACGAATAACGCAAAGTAAGTTAAGAAAACTAAAAAAACAAAATAAGCCAAAATATGAAGTGACAAAGAAGAAAGAAATGAAAACAAGGGAAATACAGATGAACAATGAAGATGAAGAATGCGGAGATACAGTTCAGGTGGGAAACCCGAGGCGAAACCAGACGCCTCACGCAGATGTTTCAGGACCTTAGACAAGTTGCTGGTATGTATATTAGAAGCGTTTGATACAAGATTGAAATTTTTGCACATATTGTGAATGGGGCACTGGTATAGAATATTAGATCTCGCCAAGGTTCTCGCCAATCTCAGACTGAACGCGGGTTGTTGTTTAGCTGCTAAACGCTGTACATGAAATGCTATACTTTCCAAAAGAAAGGGATATTTGATCACATCATGGAGAAGCGTATAAAGGAATGTCAGCGAATTGTATCTGCGTGCAGACAGCGACAGTTTCCTGAATCTAGACAACAAAAGGTTATGGTCAAACCCTCGGTCTGGGTAAATACCGTCCTCTCTGAACATAAGATACGTGAGAAATCGCCTCTGCACTGCCTCCAATGAATCAATGTGGCAATCACACCACGAACACCATACAAGTGACCCATAATCCAGCCTTGGTCTAACGAAGGAGTAATAAAGCAGTTTGATAACAAAGATGTTGGTGAAATTTGTGCAGGATAATCTCGAATATTTTGGAGAAGTTACATGGAGATAGGACGATAATTCTCAATAACTATTGGATTCATGGGACAGACTATTGCAACCTTCCAGGTTTCAGGAAACATGCCCAGTTCCAGTATCAGATTGAAGATATGACACAGGGGCTCGCACAAAACGATGGAACAGTCTCTAACAATGAAGTGGGCTGCCGTCTCGGCCAGGGGTGATTTTGTTTTTAGGTTATTTGCTTGCTACAACTATATCATCAGTAGTTATTGGCGGAACGTCGATGCTATCCGTATACTGAATTAACGGATCAGTCTTTGCAGGCTGGTGGGAATATTTGTACACACTTTGAAAATAGTTGGAAAACGCCGACACATTGGGGTCCGTGGCAAGAGTGATTAGTGTCTTTCATAGTGGCTATCTTGCTTTGAATAAAAGACCAGAAGTTTGATTGATCAGAAGTTATGATTGTTTCGGCATCCCGGATATATTCCCTGTATCCTGTCGGGGCTCGATTTAATTAAGCTGCGCAAAGATTTGTATCTGGCGAGGTAAAATGGAGATTTATGGGTTTTAAAGTCACGATAGGTATTTTCTTTTTTGAATACATTGTCAGTGAGTTCCTCCTCCTCATAAAGACTCTGACATGAGTTACCGACATCTGTGCCATTGAGAACAGGCGACCAGTCAGTGTTCGACATTAGCTCATAATAGCTATGAAATTGACTTTTCTGAAATTGTTAAGGGGTTATCATTGTTTACAGGAAAGTTTTAAAGTTGGCAAAAACTCATATCCCAACAGCGGTGGCTAATGTTAGGTGTATTATTATATTGGCGAAGGTTAAGTATTTCACTGAATCCAGTCAAAAGTCTGTGTTTAGCATTGGGAGGAAGGTTTGTAGTGTAAGAAGGAATATTAAAGTCTCCCAGAATTATTACATTTTTGCTCAACATTATATCTATTGACGAAAGAGCCTCCAGGAAAATTTCTACCTGAATATCGTTAGAAGAAGGAGGTATGCAAACAATAAATATATATAATATAATATAATTAATAGTTAGCTTACAACCTAAAATGTCAATGAGTCGCGCTCCTTCGCAAACATTCGAAGGATCCAGCTGTTCAGAAGCAAATTTGTCGGAGAACAGCAGACCACATAAGATTCGGGGAAGAGTTCAGTGTTCAAAATATCGGGTTGGAGCCCTGATTCTGTAACAGCAACGATATCGTAGGTACAAGCAGCAACAGCACTATAAAAATCGTTTGCTTTGCTAGGGAGGCCGCGTACATTCTGGTAACAGCATGTGACGTGATTGGGAGAAGTACAGAAGGAACTACTACCAAAGGTCAATATTTTATAAAATTGGTAGCAGCTAAAAGAATTAGGGATTAATAGTTTAGGTATCTCTCGTAATATCTGTTTAGAAAATCTAATAATAACTAACGTGTACGTATTTGTTTATATTAATTTTGCTTAGAATATTAGTATAATTTTTAACCAAAAAATGCCATTATGAAAATAACAGGACAATAAACAATAAAAATGTTATCCACTTTCGATTATTAAGCTGAATTTCTAGTTTTTTTTATGATATACTCTATTTCGAAATGATGCGAAGTAATAAATCATTTTCTGATGGCTGATACATAGGCGTACATAATTACGTACATATACGTACATATTTTAAACGTTTACCTGTCCTAATACTCGGACTTTCCCAGCATTATATTTATCACACTTAGGTTTTTTTATTACTATTGTAAACATTCAAATACCCAAACGTACGCTACTGCAGGTAGAAAATGGCCCCTTTGCTAATAAAGCCTATTGTTTGCAGCGGGATTGCCATACAAAACAGGGTGGAATGGTTAAAATATAATACAGCAGGCTATAACAGCTGTGGCTAAATATTTAGAAATCACAAAAATTTATTTGACCACTCTGTTAGCGTTTTGCATTTATAAGTAGGTTTTATTACTCCGCACCATTTCGAAATAGAGTATAGTGACACACACACTAAAGGGAGATCCTATGGCGCTCGACGAGCGGTGTGTGTGTGCGAAGGTGTTGATTGACATGGTTCTTGAATCGTTGTAGGTTGTAAATATTTAAAGGTCATCGATTCTAATTTCACGCTCTAAATTCAATTTGTTTAAAATCGCATTATTCAGCAACGCAAATTTTATTTCCCATCGAGCCGGACCAAATAACTTCAAGCGTAGTGCACTGCGTCAGTGCACTACGAGGGCATTTCACAAATTAATATACCCAATCGTACTCGAAACGCTGAAAGGCGGCAGCGATTTTTTGTATCTTATCTTTATCTCCAGAATCCACCATTTAATTTGTTACCATCAGTCCTGGGACCCCTGGGGTATGTATATGACAAAGGAATAAAACCTCTTTTTCTAAATCATGCTACGTTTTGACATTTATTTATCTACCCTATAAATAATAATATCTAATTAAGCTAATTTAACGTTTCAACTGGAAAAACTCGATAACTTTTTGATTGACTCAAAAGGTAGGTAAATTGAAAAATAAAGAAATTTGATTCATTAGTCCAACACCCGCTAAATTATTTTATAGTTATTTTATAGTTATAAGTTACACCTACATACATATTGCGTTTTACGCTATTTTTATAAATAAATATTGTCTGTTTAACCTCGGATTTACCTTTCACCAGATATTATTTGTTAATGTAAATCATCATATAAATAATGAAAAAGTGGAAATAAAGTGGAAATTGGTGGAAATGTATGGAAATATGTGGAAATTATATGGAAATATGAGGAATTTATATGGAAATACGTGGAAATGTGTGGAATTCATGTGGAATTCATGTGGAAAAATGTGGAAATATTATGAAAAATGGAAATATGGTGGACAAATTTTCAGATGCGGTTTACCCCTCGCACACACCTTTTTGAAATGAAAATTTCTTTAGCGTCGTTGGGTGGGATTTGAGACTCGATGAAATGGAAACTAGGAAAAGCTCGATGAAACTGAAACGAGGAAACTGAAAGTGACACCAACTCCAAAATTTCTCTAGCGCCGCGCCGGCGCGGCGTTAGCCGGCTGAGAATGGGAATGACTTGAGACCCGATGAAACGGATAAATCTGAGACGAGGAAACGAAAAACCGACACCAATACAAATATATAGATCTATAGGAGGTAGCCTGCGAGAGAATGAGATAGAACACAGTTGTTATAGGTTTGCGAATAGTAAAAGGCAAAAAGTAGTTGTCGTCTAGTCACTGAAGTTAAGCAACGTCGAGCGTAGTTAGTACCAGGATAGGTGACCGCTTGGTTTAGTTTGATGATGGGCTCATTTTTACCATATATGAACTGTTTTTAATTTTATATAGTTTTTAATATCCCTCTATTTTTTTCAATATTCAATCATAAGACGACGTTGAACGTGTTGTTATGTTGGCCACGTTAAATCGGCACATTTTTTTATTAACTTGTTGATTTTTAATTTATTTGGGTTGTATACGATAATGTACCTTTATACAATATTATACATATATGCATGATTTCACTAATTAGTATTAGTATTAATCAATATAAAATTAGTTTATAATGTATGGTTTATTTGGATATGGTATGGTATGAGTAAGAATGACGCTAACAGAGAAGCCCATTTTCAAGCGCTAAAAATTCAGTTTCGTTTTCTTTAATTTCAAACCCATCTATTTTAATTACATAATAAATTTTCAATTAAGTTTATGTTTTTGTTCATAACTAAGGTAAAGACTATAAGCATAATATACTTAATATACTGCTTTATCTGATAAACATTCTATAAATAAAAATTTATGTGGAAATCAACAATCATAACATAATAATATCATTAATAGACGTCAACGCCACCCGAAGGTTATCAGAATAGCCCCATATAACAAAACTCGCTATTGAAAAGTTATTTTTGAAAATAATGATCTACTACCCTCATATTATTTTTATAATAAACAAGTATTTTTTTACTGTAAAAACGATAAAAAAAGTCGTTCGATTTGCCTTGCTCCACATGTTCAGTTTATGTTTACATAAGAAATTCTTATGATAATGAATTGATAACAATACATATTATGCGTTAAAAGATATCACCTACATTTTATTGCCTCTGGAAAAATAGGGATGTTAATTAGTTTTAGATTTATCCCACTTAAAAACCATTTTTGAAAAGAAAAGTATATTTGGTTAAGACTGTGGATAAAGTAATAACTTTACGCACAGTTTTAGTGCGTAAAAGTATCTAGCAGTTTCTAACACAAGTGCCACTTTATTATGTAGAGAGATAGAACCTTATGAAATTTGAAATCCAGAGAGAACGATTTGATTCAATATTGTAGCAAAATGATATTTCGTCAATAAGTAATGCTAAACAAAAATAGTTGAGATGAATAACCTGCCACTCAATTGTGTATAATTCTAAAAATATGCTGCTTTCTATTTGCTAATATAAATATAATATGTTGAGTCTAAAGCAATATTATTATAATATTAACAATATGATGCTTTCCTGTTTTATTACAGACAGACATATCTCAAAAATAATATCAACAGACTAACCCAAACTATATGTTATTACAAATCCAAGAGTATAGACAGCAATTCCATTATACCGTTGGCTAAGAACTAACTTTGGCAAAAATTCTATTTCAGATTCTTCTGTAAGAATTTTCAATATTACCGAAAATGTACTTGAGTTAAAAAGTTAAAATTTCCAATAACAAAAAATACCATAAACGGTAGGATAAAAATCAAAAATTGTATTCATACACTAAAATTACCTTGCGGGTAACCATTAATAAATGATGTTAATGTTGATATAATGATGTTAAGAATATAATATAACAATTTCGAAAGTTAAAAATTACAAACTACATAATATTCTCTAACACAGATAAAAGAGGATACCTTGGTCATTTATAATCAAGACGTACCTACTAATTTATAGTAAATAATTTAACGCACTTACTCAAAAATATTTGAACCATAACCACTATGGGTAAGCTATAGGGGTTACATATTACATATAATGTCAAAATATATAGATAGATGAAAGCTCGGATGAGAGGTCACTTCAAGGACAATTTTCTTTCAAAAAGAAAAAGAAACACAATTTCAGAAATCATTCAAAATTATTTTAGTAATAATGATGTGCCCGCATTTGCAAAAGTCTTTACAGTTTACAGTGGTACTCCTAAACAAAAGGCCGGTTATTATCTACGAATAAAAACATTAACATAATGTAACGACCAGCTGTTGATTGGCTGTATATAAATGAGACCCTCAAAATTCAAGTTCATGTTTAATTCATTGTCGTCATGTACCTCTTAGAAAAACAAAAGATCCGCTAGGTTTAGAGAATTCATTGTTATATTCGAATGAAGATATTGTCAGAACATATAATGCTATTTTCATTTTAAAGTTTCAAATTTTCTCAACGGCGTGTTCAATGTTACCAAAAATCTAGGTCATCGAACTAACTCACTACATAAACAGTGGTAAATAGAAATTTCCACCAATTATCACAATCAACGAAAATAAAAACAAACTTAACATTACTCACCTTTGGAACCAGCTGATTGCAGAATGATTTTGTTTATAAATAGATACCCATACACTATTGACATACAAACTCTGCCGCCTATATACACTGAACTGAATATAATTGGTGATACGTCCTTTCTTTTATGTTATATATTTCGTGCAGCAGAAAAGTGCTGCGCAGGCCTATCTGCAGGAAGTTACGCTTTAGACCGGGCTGATTCCAGGATTTATGTTGTGTGGAGATAACAATTACAAGAATGGTCTGATGGGGTTGCTAATTATCCTATATTATATGGGAGTGTCACGTTTTATTCAGAATACCCTGCAAACAATATGATGCAGTTTACATTGGTCAGACAGCACAAAATTGAAAACAACGCATCACCCAGCACAAGAGTGATAGCAGGATTGGAAAGATGTCTTGTCCAACCATTCCTGTGATTTGGTAGGTAGTCAAAATGTTTGAGGGTCGTTCCAACCAAAAACCCCCGTTCAATTCCACAACAACAAAATTACCAGAATCAGTGCTTTATTTTTTGTAAAATAACTTCTAATTTTAATATTTGAAAATGAGATCAATAGATTGGAAATAATATTTGAATAAAGATAAGACAATTTTGCATACGCGATATTTTTAAAATAATGGAGAATTCTGAATTATGTTAAGGAAGAATAATTGAGATCCGAGAGCATTCATCAATCGTAACGTTTGTTTCAACATTAACGATAATGATTAATGGCTAAATGACAGATAGTATCTACACCTAAAGATAATTGGAATCATTGGAACAATCTTTTTAGAAATATTGTGAATATGTTCCGACCAATTAAAATTTTCATCAACGTGTAATCCCGAGTATTTCATTACCGTTACTCTTTGTAATATATAGTTATCAACTTTAATTTCCATGTCTCCAACTAATTTATTCTTTTGTTTGAACAACATATAATTTGTTTTTTCAATATTGATTTTTATCCTATTAGAAAGTAGCCACTGCATGTAGACCTGAAGATCAGCACTGATTATTTGATTGAGATTTTTTCCGTCTGAGTACTTAAGATTTGCTCTTTTTAAGTTCAGTACATAAAGGGAATAGAGGAGAGGACCAAGGACTGACCCCTGTGGTACCCCATATGTGTTTGTTAATGTTTTACTACATACACCCTTATGCTTGACGTACTGAATTCTGTTACATAGATATGATTGAATTATATTATAAATTTTACCTCTAAAGCTCATGTTTTCTAGCTTGTCCAACAGGATGTCAAAACTCACAACGTCAGATGCCTTCTTGAGGTCCACAAACACTGCAATAGCCACCTGTTGGTTATCCAAAGCTTTGGATACGTGGTTCACAAGGTCTACTGTGGCACTTAGCGTGCTGCTATTTTTAACAAAACCATACTGGAACTCGTCTACAGAAATATATTTTTCCATAAATGCCAACATCGGTTTCTTTATTAGCTTTTCGATAATTTTTGAAAATACGCTTACAACAGATATTGGCCTGTAATTATTTATAAGGTTTTTTTTACCACTTTTATAAATTGGGTTAATTTTACTGATTTTTAATTCGTGTGGGAAACTTCCACTTATCAATATATTATTAATTATTTTCTCTAAAATTGGTACTATATCTGTTTTTAAATTATTAATGTCTAATACTGTAATTTGATCATGACCTGGTGCATTCCCCTTAAGTTCCTGTATAATTTCGCTAATTTCTATTTCGTTTGTTACATCAAGAAATATACTATTTCCACAATAAATCTCTTCACTTCCAACAAAGTTTGGCCGTGAGTTAATTTCATTTCTAATTTCTGTAACAATGTTTTCCCCTACTCTTGCAAAATGTTCATTCAAACTATTCATTATACGTTTCCATCTGACTTTATTTTTAATTTTTTTAAATTCTGTATTAATTTGTAAATTACCCCGATTTTTTATTAGCAAATCATAGAGATTATCACGCTGTTTCATCAATTCGAGTATATCTTTATTGATCCAATCATTATTTTCACGAATTCTAATTGTTTTTACATATTCTGATTCAGTTTTACATATTTTAATTAAATCTATCAGCTTCCCAAATGATTCCACATTCACATTATCTGGGAAACTATCCATCGTAGAGACTTGCGGCAAAAATTGTAATTACTAAAACGGTCAAGAGAAAAACCTGAAAAATATTTTCAAGTTTCTAAAATGACCACTAGGGGGCGTAACTGCAATCTTGAATCTAAAAAAGTGATGTTTCTGTGAATTCCGCTACATTAACCTAATAAAAAAATTCCACATATTTGAAGTTGAGGATAATGGAAAACTTTTTTGTTTAATGCTTTTTGCTGTATCTCTAAAAATAAATTGGTGGGGGGTATTCAAAGTTTTTTTTTTTAATAACACCCTGTATCTGCGAAACGGCTAAGCCGATTTTAACAAACTTGGGTTAGTTCAAAGAAGCTATTCTTGTGCTACAAATGTTGTATTATTTAAAGTTTCGTTAGTTTCACATGTCGCCGCTAGAGGGCTATTTTCGACATTTCGACAGAAACGGTTAATTTTCTCAAAAAAATTAAACGCATTGATATGATTTTTTCCCATGAAAAAGTAGCTAAATAAAGGCTAAACAAGCTCGCGAAAACCGCATCTCGATATTTTGCTCCTAACCCAAAATATAGGCAAAAAAAAATATTACTTACGAAAATCCCTTAGTTTTTTTTTACTATATTTATCTGGAATTTTCTCTTTTATAAAAGTTGTGGCCCTGAAAAGGACCGATATAAAAAAGGAAGGTTCTTAGTGCCGCCGCAAATGCGCTCATTGCGCTTCATTGCTGAAGCCTCTCATGGGTAGACAATTAATAGAAGCAGGCCATGGAAAGAAAACAAATGAAAATATAAATAATTCTTCCTCAAATTGTAAATAGTTGTCAATAGTTTCGCTTTATTTTGAGCAATTTTTGTGTTTACAAAATGCGTTTCACGAATGATGAAGCTGCTGATATGCTTGCGGTTTATTTTGAATGTCTTCAAAATGCCGCAGTAGCTAAAAGAGTTTACGCGGCCCTTTATCCAAATCGACGTCCTTGCGATGTGAGAGTTTTTCCCCGATTAGTGGCGAGCTTACGAGCCAACGGTAGTTTTCGGCCTGCGTTTCAACGGCAAAAAATTGGAAGAACACAAGAAAATATCAACTACGTACTGGGGTATATTGAAGGAAATCCTCATGTTAGCACAAGAGCGTTATCGCCTGAGTTGAACATAGCACGAACAACGATTCAAAATATCTTGAAGGACCATAGGTAAGTTCTAATGACTATCACAATATAGGTATTTGTTGAAACTTTTTTTTAATTACTTTTAGAATGCATCCATATCATGTAGTTCTACATCAGGCTTTGAATGAGGAAGATTTTGATCGCAGGTTGGACTATTGACATTGGATGTTAGGTATGATACGCGAAAATAGAGAATTTTTATTTCAAATTCTTTGGACCGATGAAGCCACTTTTAATAGTGAACGGAGAGTCAATCTGCACAATTGGTCTGCAGAAAATCCGCATTGGATGCGTGAAGTTCAGCATCAAGGACGTTGGAGTTTAAATGTGTGGTGTGGCGTACTGGAAGGCAAAATTATTGGGCCATATTTTTTGAGCAACCCCTAAATGGCAATGTCTTTCTTGAATTTTTGGCCAATCAATTAACGTTGTTGTTGGAAGATGTGCCTCTGGAAACGAGGCAAAACTTGTTTTTGCAGTTGGATGGTTGCCCAGCACATTTTGCTATTAATGTGCGATAGCATATCGATGCAGTATTTCAACAGCGGTGGATTGGAAGAGGAAGTCTGTTTCCATGGCCTCCGCGATCATCAGACTTAACTTGTTTGGATTTTTATTTATGGGGGCGGTTAAAGGACATCGTGTTCCAGACTCAACCGACGACCAGCGAAGATTTGAAAAACCTGATTCGTACTGCAATAGCAATACGAACCATACCGAGAGCCAAAATTGAAACTGCAGTTATTTTGTCTACCCATGAGAGGCTTCAGCAATGCATAGAGCGTGATGATCAGCATTTCGAGCATTTGGAGGGGCACTAAGAACCTTCCTTTTTTAAATCGGTCCTTTTCAGGGCCACAACTTTTATAAAGGAGAAAATTCGAGATAAATAAAATAAAAAAAAATTAAGGGATTTTCGTAAGTAATAAATTTTTTTGCCTATATTTTGGGTTAGGAACCAGATATCGAGATGCGGTTTTCGCGAGCTTGTTAAGCCTTTATTTAGCTACTTTTTCATGGGAAAAAAATCATATCAATGCATTTAATTTTTTTGAGAAAATTAACCGTTTCTGTCGAAATGTCGAAAATAGCCCTCTAGCGGCGACATGTGAAACTAACGAAACTTTAAATAATACAAAATTTGTAGCACAAGAATAGCTTCTTTGAACTAACCCAAGTTTGTTAAAATCGGCTTAGCCGTTTCGCAGATACAGGGTGTTATTTAAAAAAAACTTTGAATACCCCCACCACTTTATTTTTAGAGATACAGCAAAAAGCATTAAACAAAAAAGTTTTACATTATCCTCAACTTCAAATATGTGAATTTTTTTTATTAGGTTAATATAGCGGAATTCACAGAAACATCACTTTTTTTAAATTCAAGATTGCAGTTACGCCCCCTAGTGGTCATTTTAGAAAGTTGAAAATATTTTCCAGGTTTTTCTCTTGACCGTTTTAGTAACTACATTTTTTGCCGCAAGTCTCTACGATGGATAGTTTCCCAGATACAGTACTTCGCATTCTTAGTTGGCCACCCTGTACAAGCAACTTTTGACGCGCGTATCAGCTTACTATTGTTTGTTTGTGTACCAAGCTTACTATTAATGGCGCGTTCGATAAAGTGGATACTGGTATTGCTTGAGAAATCTCTAAAAGTACTAAAATTTGTAGATAACTCGATCCTTAAAGAAAACTTGAGTGGTATTAGGGCAATTATCTCTGAGTAAATCGGAAATTGTAAAAAATTTAATAAAAAAACGCCGTCCAGTCGATGTACTAAACACGCAATCGTGGGAAATAAATACGTCTAACACAAGAATATATATAAAAGACTACTTATCTGATCTAAGCTAGAAGCTAAAAAATGTAAGAATCAGGGATACAAATATGTTTAGTACGAAAATGGGTCAGTGCTCTTACGCAGGAACAAGGGTGACAAAATTATTACGATACGCAACGCACTACACATACAAAAGATCCTATAATTGAAAAAGAACAACAGGTGCTTAAAACTGTTCTCTTACTGTAGATACTTTATATTAATATAATCATTTATGTATTCTAAAAATGAACTCAGCAATCTATTGGACTCCTATCGTCCATGTTCGAATGTGTTCTGTAACATTGTTAATGACGTAAGTAGATTTACTTTGGATGGAAGGGATGGTTTAAATGTAATACATGTTAACATTAGAGGGATGAACCTCGTCAATTTCATATTATTATTATGTTCATTAGAGATACTTTACGATATAATAATTATGTCTGAAACTCGCATGGTAGAAAATTGCGCGGACTTTAATATTGAGTCATACTCCATTTTCCATAATGAAAGTTCCATGAACTGTTGCGATGGCATCATTATTTATGTAGAAACTGACTTAGTTGTGCAGCATAGAGTAAAAACATCAATACAGCTTTCGCAGAGAGAGGTCGACAGGAGATATATTGGCCTATGTCACTCATGTTATATGGACAATTGAGAACTACGGAGAGTGTCGAGCGATTGCGTTGGATATTTCGAAGGCATTCGACAGAGTTTGGCATGACGGATTGCCCAACAAACTGCCGTCCTTGGGACTGCCAGCCTCTCTCTGCAGTTGGCTTACCAGTTTCCTTAAATACGGATCCCTGCACGTTGCAGTTGATGGACACATCTCAGACACATTCACCATTAACGCGGGCGTGCCTCAGGGCGCAATACTTTCACCAACTCTATTCCTCATCTATATTACTGACCTGCTGACCAAAACGAATCATCGTGTTTACAGTTTTGCAGATAACAGTACCCTTGTCTCCCAATTTAGATCAGAAAAACCTTTACCAGCTACTGAGACTTATAACCACAGACAGGAGCAGATTACAGCAATTAATCAAGACCTGGAGAAAGTGTAAACTTGGAGCAACAAAAATTTGGCCCAGTTCAATGCAGCAAAAACACAAGCAGGCACGTTTACCAAGAGGGCCAATACGGAGGCCCTTGACATCATTATGGCAGGATCGACCATACCTTCATTCTCGTCAATCGGACTACTGGGTGTCTCGGTCAACAGTAATATGTTCTGGCATAATTACGTTGCTAACATCGCAAAATAAGCCTCCCAGAAGCTTTTTGCAACAAAAAACTGTATACACCGCAGCAGTTGCTCTTGCTCTACAAGGCGCAAATAAGACCGTGCTTAGAATATTGCTCACACATTTGGGGTGTCGCACCAAAGCACATCCTAAAGCTGCTGGATTCCATTCAGAAGAGAGCTGTGCGTCTCATTGGCGACCCGGAGTTGACCCGGAATCTGGATAGTCTGGAACACCGCAGACATGTGGCCGAAATGTCCTTTTTTACAGATACTTTCACGGCAGATGTTCCCAGGATTCGGCCCGCCTCATCCAGCCCCTGGCAACGCCTGTCAGACAATCACGACAGACGGCAAGAGCGCACCAGTTCGTCGTACAACTGGAAACACCTAGAACATCGCTTTACCAGAACTTCTTTGTCTGGCACATTGCATCACTGTGGAACTCACACTCCCAGGATATCTATTGCCTCCTAATTTCAACCTACAACTATTCAAGAACATCTTCGCCACACACCGCTCGTCGAGCGCCATACGATCTTCCTTTAGTGTGTGTGCCACTGCAATAAAAAAAAGTACATAAACCATGCATACATTTTTGCATATAGAGCTAACAAGAAATAGTATAAAAATAGGGCTAATAGGACATCATAGGCTGTCCAGTTTAGATGAAAAAATATATTCTGATATAATTTTGGACCTACTTACGCAGGGACACTTTTCCCCTTGCTCCATAGAGATTTTCTCGGGAGATACCAACATTAATTTATTGGATAAGAAGTATTACGTGTAAAATTATTTTAATTGCTAATCAGGTTTGGAATGCTTTCCATATATTACTATAACCACGAGAAAAGATTCGTGCTTAGATAATTTTTTTTTGTTAAAGCCTCGAAAAAGTGTGATGCGACTGTTATTAACAATGACATTACGGATTATTTTCCAATAATACTAAGTGTAGAGTTAAGTGTTGCCGAGTCTGGGTAGGTTAATAGGTTCTGTCAAAGAACAAATTTTAATACGTTGCATAATTTCCTAAATAATGAGTCGTGGCAAAACATTCTGACTGAAAGCCAACCTGATATAATAGCTGAAACATTAATAGAAAAAATTAAATTTTACTTAGATAAAAGCACTTAAATAACTCTAATACCAGTAATCCCTACTCAGTATAGATGCTTAAAACCTTGGATCACTACTAGCCTTGTTAAATGTATTCAGCATAGAAATTACCTTAAAAAGTTAAGGTATAATCTAATTATTGTCCAAGAGCTGTTAAAACATATACTGAATCCAGAGATTGCTTGTCAAAAATTATATAAAAAAAACAAAATATTCCTACTGCAAAAATAGAATAACTCAAAGCTTAGATGGTCAAAAAAAAAGTGTGGGAAAAATATTCGGGAGGCTTCTAATGATTACCAAGAAAAAAACTAGTATTAAAGTTATAAAAAAAGAAATCGGACAAATGACCTCTGTCTTGCAAGAAATAGCCAATGAAATGAATGCCTTCTTTGGTTCAGTTGGAAAAAAACTTGCTTCTAAAATAGTGCCAAAATCGCAAACACGGAAATCTATCGGATAAATATCTATTTCTTAGACCTGTTAACGAGACGGAACTTACTGATATAATTGGCTCGTTAAAAAACACCACCTCATGCGGAGAGGACGGTATCTCTTCCAGAGTAATAAAAGAGAATCGCAAATTCTCATGAGATCATTATTGCACTTAATCAATACCATTTTGCGTTTCGGGTATTATCCTAAATTTTTCAAATATTCTATTGTCATTCCAATCCACAAAGGTGGAGATAAAACCGACATAAAGAACTTCAGGCCTATACCTTTGTGCAGTGTCCTTAACAAGGTAGGTAGTTGAAAAGTGCATTAAATCTAAGTTATGAGCCTACCTTGAGGAGAATGAGATCATATCTCCACGCATCAGTTTGGGTTTACGCCGGGCGTTAGTACCGATAATGCGCTTTACGAGGTCAACCTATTTATTACACATAGTATGAATGGAGGTCTTAAACCAGTAGCAGTTTTTTTGGACTTAAAAAAGGCTTTCGATACGGTTGCTCACACTATTCTACTCAAATGTTTTGAAAGCATTGGAATTCGTGGTGCAGTATACAGATTATTTGGATCATACTTAGAGAATATATACCAGAGAGTGAAATAAGCGACACTTATAGTGAAATCCAAAAAGTGGAGGTTGGCGTACCTCAAGGTACAGTATTGAGCCCGATCCTGCTTTCGGTGCATGTAAACAGCCTCTTAAACCTAAAAGTCAGTGGCAAAATTGTATGCTTTGCAGATGATATTGCCCTATTAATCGCTGGTAATTCATGGCTTGATGCGTACACGAAGGTCTGACTTTCAAATTGACAAGGATAGTGTATTTTTTCATTGGCTGAGTCAATCCTAAACTATGGTATATTGTACTGGGGGTTAGCAATGTTAGCATATGAATCATTTCTATTACCATTAAAAATAGCTCAAAAATATATATTAAAGATTCTATTATAATAGTATTATTTAAGCCTAAGATGTATTCAACTGATATGCTATTTTCTCAAACTGAGTTTCTAAACCTAAGACATCTGTACTTCGTTAGAATTATTCAATTTCCTTTAAAGCACAGAATTTTTCAGGATGTGGTTGACCATTCGATGCGGACCAGGAACCGAATCGAGATTTTATACATCTCTGCAGGGTTTCTCTTCTAGTCAGAGAAATATTTCTTTTACGGGACCCAGATTGTTAAATCTACTACCGCTCTCCCTAAGAAATAAGCATAATATTACAAAATTAACTAAAACAAAATTACGCACTGGGTAAAAACAAATTATATATATATGACTAAAAAAATAACCTGCATAGATTGTCTATAGCTGTATTGATACCTGTATATCTATGTAAATGCATAGCCATATCATAGCCTAAAGAAGAGAATAGCCGCGACACTCGGCTAATTTAGTGGGGTACGGAATCAAATTTTCTCCCTGAAGCTCAGTGAAGCGAGCACACTACGCAGTGGGAACTCGATGCCAATCATACGCGCTTACCTGGGCCGGAGTGCAATACATTTTCATAGGAATTAAAATTGAAAAATATTTGATGTTTGGGTAAATAGACTATCGTTATGTGTATATATTGCTTTGTTTGTATGTTATATAAATAAGTTAATGTTTATGTGTTAAAATGGGAAAAGGACGGCAGAGTTGTGCAGCTAGTTAGTTTGTTTATTTAAACTTAAATTTGACCATAAGGTATCGGAATCGGTTCAAATGACTAAAATAAATTGGAACTAACTGAAACTAACCGAACGTTAATTGAACGACTAACCAAAGCTAGCCAAAAGTAACCATAAGCACCAAAACAGGCTAAAACGTATCGTAACAGGTTTCAAAAATTAAAATAAGTTAAAACTAACCAAAACGAAACGAATTTAAGCCACTGCCACTAACCAAAAACATTAAATTTGCTTATAATGTATAGGAACCGATTCAAATGACTAAAATAAATTGAACTAAGTGAAAGTAACCGAAAGGTAACTAATAGCACCAAAGCGGGCTAAAACGTATCGGAACAGATTAAAAATTTTAAAGTAAATTAAAAGTAACCCAAATTAACCGAATATTGGCAAGTAACCAAAGACATTAAAATTGACTATAACGCATTGGAGCCGCTTCCAATGACTAAAATAAATTAAAACTAACTGAAATTAACCGAAAGTTGATTGAACGAAAGTAAGTTGAAACTAACCGAATTTTGAAGACTAACTAAAATTAACCAAACACATTTAAATTAATTATAACGTATCGGAACCGGTTCAAATGACTAAAATAAATTGGAACTAAGTGAAAGTTGCCGAAAGTTGACTAAAAGTAAGTAATAGCGCTAAAACGGTCTAATACGTATCGGAACAGATTAAAAATACTAAAGTAAGTTAAAACTAACCCAAATTAGCCGAATTTTGGCGACTAACCGAAAGTAATAATCAAAAACTTTAAAATTGGTTATAACGTATCGGAACCGGTTCAAAATTTGAACAAATGATTAAAAAAATTAAAACTAACTCAAATTAACCGAAAGTCGATTGAACGACTAACCAAAACTAGCCAAAAGCACCAAAAGGGTTAAAACGTATCGTAACAGATTAAAAATATTAAAGTAATTTGAAACTAACCCAAATTAACCGAATTTTGACGACTAACCTAATTTAATTAAAAACATTTAAATTGGTTATAACGTATCGGAACCGGTTCAATTGACTAAAAAAATTAAAACTAACTGAAACTAACCGAAAGTCGATTGAACGACTAACCAAAACTAACCAAAAGCACCAAAAAAGGCTAAAACGTATTGTAACAGATTAAAAATATTAAAGTAAGTTGAAACTAACCAAAATTAACCGAATTTTGGCGACTATCTTGAATTAATTAAAAATATTTAAATTGGCTATATCGTATAGGAGCCGGCTCAAATAACTAAAATAAATTGGAACTAATTGAAAGTAACCAAAATTTGATTAAAAGACTAATCAAACCAAACCAACAGTAACTAAAAGTTCCAAAACGGGCTAAAACGTATCGGAATAGTAAAAATATTGAAGTAAGTTAAAACTAACCCAGATTAATTAACCCAAACTAAAATTGGTAATAACGTATCGGAACCGAAAGTAATCGAAAGTTGATTGAACGACCCAATTTTGGCGACTAACCAAAACTAACCAAAAACATTAAAATTGGTTACAATGTATCGAAATCGGTTGAATTGACTAAAATAAATTAAAACTAAACGAAAGCTGATTGAACTAACCCTAACTAACCCAAAGCACCAAAACGGACTAAGACGTAATCGAAAATTAATAATATGGAAACATTCATAAAAAATATATGTATACACATTTTATAGAAATAACATATTTCTAATTTTTTAATTAGTCTTACAACCATTTCATCATTTAGCCATGTTGATTTTAGTTTGATAATATTTTTGAATTATATTTCAATATAAAAGGTCTCAAAAGAGCGGGACATATTTTCCGATTTTCGAATTCTTCTAAAAATTCTAGATATATTTCATGTAGCATGTCGAATATCATTCCTTACATTTAAATGCAACTGTTTTCAAACAGTAAATTTGAAATTGTTGTAACTTTAAACCCTTGTAGAATATGATCGGTTTAACTTAGAGCGAAACGATTTGCATCTTCGTATCTATCTAGAGATACCAAATTTTCGGTTTGGTGGGCAGTATTTTCCAAGTTGTGATTATGTGGAAGATAAGAAAGTGCAAAACATACTCGTTTGATAATAAACAGTTCGGATTCTACAATAAAGGTGTAAGCCTCAAAAACATTGTTTTTGCTGGTTGTTTTTCGTAAAAGTCGATAGTGATCCAGATATATCCATTATTTCAGATTTGATCAGCACCTTGATAGCATTTTGATTCGCTGTAACTTTTTTGTTTTTAAAGATATCAAGGTAAACAAAAAAGCAATATGTAGGGTTGGTAGTCAAGTTTTTTTTCTAGGTTACATATAAAACAAAACACTAACAACTTTCTGACATAAAAGCCTACTCTATATATTTTTTAAATAGAACACCCTGTATATTACTACATTTTTGGACTCTCTAGTAAAATCTAAATACATGTCGTGTATAATATCCTATACCTATTTTTAGCTGTTTACGAAATATTGACAGTTGAAAGTGGGGCAAAGAAAACGGTTTGCACATCTCTATCTTAGGTTATGGAGTCCAAAAATGTAGTAATATACAGAGTGTTCCATTTAAAAAAATAGAGTAGGCTGATATGTCAGAAAATCGTTAGTGTTTTGTTTTATATGTAACTTAGAAAAAAACTTGGCTACCAACCCTATTTGTTTACCTTGATATCTTTAAAATCAAAAAAGTTACAGCGAATCAAAATGCTATCAAGATAAATTGGACGCACGGTACATGTTGCATCGATTTAGCGTAATAGTGCACTTCATGCATAAACTAGTTCGTGAACTATAGCCAGATCAAAAATTTACTTTCATTTCACCATCTGGACAATATTTTGATCTAGTGAATAAAATGAAAAAGCTGTTACGAAAAAATATGCAAAATCGTACATAATACGTTTATAAAATTCTGCAGGTTGCTACGAATCTCTATAAAACAAAATTATGTACTTATATACTTTTTTTTTAAGCTTAAAAGAGAACAACTAGATAAATCAAATTTTTCAACTTTATTATTGCAGACCTTCACAAGTTCGTCTAAAACCGTAACTATTTGTGCAATATAATCTCTCATATAAAAATACATTGGTTGTGTATAGATCTTGTTGATATTTGAAGATTATCATGGAGATTATATTCTATATATATACTGGGTCCGGCAAAATGTATTACCCATTTTTAACGAGTTATAAAAATTTATTAACTTTGATAAGAGTAAAAAATAATACGGATTTTTAACGAGTAGGCTTTGGAAATTTTGTGACATGTTTTGACAGTTATTAAAATGGAGCGCTGGTCAGTGGAACATCGTGTGTTTTGTGTTAACAAATTTATTTAGTTTACTTCAGTTGTTGTTGTTCAAAGACAACTTCGTCGCCATTTTAACATTTGTCATAGCCCTCAACGTAAAACCATTATGTCTTGGTACCGTAAATGGGAAGAACTCGAATCAATTTTAGACAAAAAGTCAAGCGAAGACCAAGATCTGCTTGCAATGATCGTAACCAGGAGAGAGTAAGGGCAGCTGTAACTGCTAGCCCAACAAGGTAACTTCCCTTGGCCTGCACGTTCCCCAGGCCTCTCGGCCCCCGATTTCTTTCTTTGGGGCTTTTTAAATAGTAAAGTGCACGGCACAAGGAGAAACGGTATAGTATTGCGCACCGCTGCCGAGCTGTGACGTAGCTTGCGTTAAGTCTCAGACATAGCGCGCATTTAAAATACATTGGTTTCACGACAAGAATTGCGTAGATTTAAAATCTATGAAATTTAGAAATAACTTTTGATTTGACAAGTAGTAAAAAATGTTTTTTCTATGTGATAAGATGTTTTTCATGTGGAGAAATAATTGCTTATCCAATTATACTACTAGTAAATTCAGTTGCTTTGACGACAGTGTGTTGAGATTGCTTTCTAAAGTATACAATTGAAATAAATTTACAGTATTTTTATATGTTATTAGTTATTATTTTCACAACGTAGAAGCTAAAATGTTTTGTCAAAAAATAAATTCAGTAGTATTATTTTTTTTAAATTATTTAATTATTAAATAAAAAAATTATTAATGAAATATGTTTTTAATTTGACTAGGTATAAATACATAGTACACAGAATTTACAGTTTAATAATAAAAAGGCCTGTCAGGTAAGGTTAATAAAAAAAGATAATTATTTAAGAAAAAAATGTAACGATATTATTGTTTCAGATTTGTAAATTTCTGCATTTTCTTGTCCATCTTCCTTTTACAATTCTGAAAACTGATTTGTCTGTTTAACAGTCTTAATCTTATATAAGCTTCTTTTCACACCGTTTTCGGTTGGCACGTCCAAACTATGATTGTCCATGTCCAAATTCATTATAGCTCTATTGGAAAATATATTGTTTCACTAATTTTTCTTCGTTTTGCCATACGAGAAGACCTATCTGAATTACCTTTATTTTCCTTTTCAGATATATTTAACGTAGGTACGGCATCCTGTTTAAGACCTCTCTTAGTTTTTGACGTATAATTTAATAAGTTCTCTTTAAGTGTAGGCTCAGCAAAATAAACGCTCTCAAAATGAACAGAACATATGTAAGCTAAAAGTTATATGTATTAGTTTTTGTTTTACAAATTAATTACAACCTATCACATAATAGACCACCTAGTTACTTAAATACATACCATTCTTTACGTTTATCTCATCTTCTCGTCTACACGCAATTATCCACCTTTTACATAGCTCTTTATTTTTTGGGAAACGAAAATATCTAATATTAATGCCTTGAGTAGATTTAGTGTAGTTATTACACTTTGCCACAGCACATCCAGGCATTTCGAAAATCAAATAATTCAACATTCACAGTTAGAAAACCACGATGTCAATTTGTTCAATATAAATCAAATGCAGCGTCTTGATTTTCTTACGCAACGTACGTCAATGCGCGAACTCGACGAGTTTTGGCTGCCGGAATACTATACCGTTTCTCCTTGTGCCGTGGTAAAGTGTATGTAAGTAAACCTAGAGACCTTGAGGAACTGAAAGCTAACATAAGAAATGAAGTGAATGCTATTCCAAGGCACATCCTTCGCGCAGTAATGCAAAGATTTATTAAAAATTTGGAAGAATGCATTGTTCAAGAAGGCGGTCATTTGCTAAACGCTATTTTCATAAGAATCTCCCGTCCTTTGTCTTTAAAAATTTGTATTGTTATTTAATTTTAATAAAGTAATTAAAGTGTTATAACTCGTTAAAAATGGGTAATAC
>JAEQML010065272.1:0-21169 GCA_016904865.1 Pissodes strobi | reverse complement strand
TATATATATATGTATGGCTAAACAGCCAGGGTTAGTTTTGCTTAGTATGGGTTACTTTTGGTCAATCTGGGTTAGTTTGGGTTAGTTAACAGATAAATGGGAGCTTATTTGGGTTAGAAGGAACAAGCGCGTGATGTGCGTTTGTTTAGTTACTTTCACAAGTTGTTATTCTACTTTATGAAACATGCTCCTGGACTTGGCTTACTTGAAAATCAAGAAGGTTAGCCAAGTCTGACAACATTGCAAATAAATTGTCGTCATTAACATCATATTGGGAAGCCGGACATATACATTGGCCAATATATTAGCCGCAACATTTGTCGAAACATTTGGCGAATCATTTATGTACAAATGAGTTTTCGCATTTAAATGTCACTAAACAGCCTCATTTTTGAAGTTCTTTTTTCAATTTTTGGCGTCAAGAGTGCTTCATCTGCAATTTTTTTTTGCATTAATGTGTTCCATTGAACCCAAAAAAATCTTCAAAATCGACAGTGCTTATATGACACAAGACCCTTTTCGATGTATTCCACGTGTATATTTGCATAGTAGCCGAGTAAAGTTCCAAATTTCTCCGACTCGCGCGCACGATCGTTCGTCATTTCTCCCACTACCCTAACGCACAGAGCGAATAAGCTAATATCGTTGACATTCTCAGCCAACGCTAATATGTACACTATGAACACCATTGACGAGAAACGTTCAATGTTCAGGAGGTTATCTTCTAACACTGGGGGAAAGTCACTTTGACAAACACTTGCTAGGCCTGTTATTGCTAGCATCTATATACAATGTAGTTCAATGTCTTGCAAACAAGAATGACTGAAATGTAGTGGTTTGACTGGTATGCAGTTAGTGCATATTGGCATGACATGAATGCCTTGTGAATGCGGTTTATTGGTACACGCATGAATGATTATTAAGTATGCTATGCAGGTAGCATAGGTAAGCTGAACTACTGAAATCCGCGTATGGGATGTAGCCTTGTGATAGCTTGAGTATATTGGCAGACTAGTGCCTTTTAATCCTTATATGAGAATAAGGCATGAGTAGGTATACTGGTAATATAGAATGTCTCATGGGCAAGACCATTGGGAACTGTGCAGCGCATGGCACAGCCTTTGAGAATTAGAGAGATCAGTGGGTCTCCATAATGGCAGTAAAGATGCCGTGAAATACCTTTTTGTAAGCTTTGTGAGAATGTAATTGTAAACATGTTCGTTTACTTACTTGAGATTTCGAGACTAGGCTCTGTTTAGTGTGGTGTGGTTCGAGACAGGGCTCGATTGTACAACTCCCATGGATGAGATCAATTGGGACGCCATTGCTCGGCGTGAGAATAATGGCATTAAGTTTGCCAATAAATACCTAATTGTAGGCTTGATGTGACAATGACTATGGCACACTATATCACATGAGTAACGAACTAGAGATATTGAGGTCTCAAAACGTGAAAACTTGCCGGCATGGCGCCTCGCGCCAGCCGGCTAGAAACGGGGGTGCGCGTTTTGCCACTTACATAGTCGAGGTTCAAGAGACGACTTCTCACTCAATACTGAATTCTACTAGAACGTGGGAACTAGAGCAACTTGAAGAAGTTGTTACCGTCCCTTCTGGTGAGAGAAGATGCACCGCTTCGGGCATGGAAAGGGCAATAATGTAAATACAGAGATATTGTGTAAAAACTTAACTTGACCGGTTGTCTAAATTAATATTATGAATTTTAATACAAATCCGGTTGAAATCTGCTGATTAGTTTTCATGAAATTTGAATATGAAAGATCTGAATTTTAGGAAATTTTAGTTTGGGTGAACTGGCTATCCTGTAGGTTGCACTGTGATTGGTCGACTCGGTTGCCGAGGTATAGCGGGAAGCGCTATGATTGGTCAGATGAATTTCAGATGAGCAAAGGTGGTTACAACAGATGGCGCCAGTAATACCGCCCGGATAAAGCGGGAAGCGCTATGATTAGTCGGAGGCCTTTTGAGGACGCTTAACTTTTAGCTCTCTAGCCTGCCGACGCAGCGGATAAACGTGGTAAACAAGAAATGGCGCTAGTAGTATCGCCAAGGTTTTATATTGTTTGGAATGCGAGGACAGTGGCATGGAATGTTAAACTGTACAAAAATTAAATCGTAAGATTTGAAGACGTGTTCAAAAATGGTTTTTGAACACTCACGATGCAATTTTTAAGTTCTTGGAAGGGGTGTATATGTCTATAAATGCGGGGGAGACAGGGGCAGCGATGTTTTGCTACCTCTCCAGGGCATTTGATTGCGTCGACCACTAACCCAAACTAAGTGTGTATGGTTTGAGAGGTGTTGCCTTACAGTGGCTGGAATCCTATCTAGTACAACGTAGTCAGAGAGTTGTGGTTGCTGGGATTTCTAACCCTCAAATATGGAGTCCCACAAGGGTCAGTGTTGGGACCCATTTTATTTTTCTTGTATGTTAAATCAGTTACCTCATCCTTGATGGCCAGGTGTTATTATTTGCAGATGGTACCACTATATCTTGGCATCACAAGGACCCTGTACTTTGAGGAGTCATGTTGTTGAAGATCTGTCAAAGGTAAAGGAGTGGTGTGCATCAAACAAACTTGTGTTTAATACGGGAAAAACTGTTGTTTTCGGCATTAGATGTAATGTGCAGGGCCCCATGTTTGATGAGAATACTCGTTTGCAGAATAAAGATAGTTGTAAGTTTCTGGGAATTACCATTGATGGAAGACTGAAGTTCGAAAAACATATGCTTAACCTTGCATCTCGGTTTTTTTCAGGGTGCTTTGAGGTTAGGGTCACAAAATATGAACTAGGGAAGCTTGTTGCACGTTCTATATACTTCGCTCTACGCTCTAGTAGAGTCTCATATCAGATATGGTCTACCATTTTGGGGTTTAAGTAACAAAGGTTTAATAAATATTATATTTTTAATCCAAAAGAGGCTGTTAGGTATCATTGTTTCTCTGATTTGAGAGCACCATGTAAGCCTTTGTTTGTCTCAGAAAGAATCCTTACTCTTTTTTCCCTGTTTATCTTGGAAACTGCTGTTCTTGTATACAAGTGTAATAGGCCAACTTCTGATGGGAGATATGCTACCCGTCAGATAAACGACTTTCGTCTGCCAATTCTTACTACCTCTCTTACCAGGAACTCATTAATATATCTCAGTCGAAAAATCTATAATCATATTCCCCTCAGTATTCGAAATATTCACGATCTAAAAACATTTAAAAGAAAGCTTAAACAACTTTTGTTGCCCAAAGCATATTATAGCCTAGAAGAATATTTTCATTTTAACCTTTTCCAAGTGCTCTGTTCTACAGGTAACACTATATTCTTATTTTGCGTGTTTTATTTTTATTTTTTAATTAGTCTCCACTTGACCTGTTCTTTTGTTGTTTGTCATTTTATAAAATAACAATGAAAAAAACTTAATAATTTTGTAATTTTTAAGGAAGTTAGGGCATATTTTGTAAACTTTTAATTTAGGAAACTTTATACACAAGTTTTTATAACTTAGTAATAAAGTATATTTTGATTTGATTTGATTTGAATATGAAGATGATTGAGGTATTTCTTTGGAAATACTTGTACATCGAGAACAACTACTGCCAATATAACAACAACTTGCCATGGTGATGTAGGTAGGAAAAAATACAATCAAGTTCATACCGGTTCTTCCTCCAGCAATCATTGAAATAATTCCTCTGGTAGGGCACGGTCCTAATCCGGGCTGAAATACCGTCTTAGTGGACCATTCGACTGTTTCGTTGCACAAATGCGCTTCCAGGTCTCGATAAGAATATATTAGACGTACATCGGTCCTCGGAGTGTTCTGGATGCGCACCGGGTCGTTTAGAGGGATTACGGTCGAAAATACTTGAGGTCTTTGGCCGGACACGTTCGGCGAAAAGATGTAGAATAGAGTCAACAAGAAAGTCAACAGAGTGGCCGTTTTCAGTAGAAGGGCCAACTTATGCGACATTGCTCCCGAATGCTAAAATTTTGTATAGGCAAAGGTTTTTCTAAATTATATTTTGTCAAGCTCTACATTTGGTGGGGCCTTTAATAGCATAGAAAAATACTGCATAATAATTATATGAACGACAAGTCAACAAGACTGAAGTAATGTAAATAAGTTTGGAAATGTTTTTGGATTTGGATTAGTGAAGTTTACACAACCGCGCACATGTTCGAGAGTTGATCGCCACGTCAAATCTAGCTCAACCCAAACTCCGAATATCGAGTTTGTTACCCAAAAGTTTCGACTGACTTACTTGTTACATTATCTGCCATGCGTGCGATTCATATAAAAATTAACGCTCCTGATAGTCTGATTTATGTGTTTAAGCGCGTTTACCTCCGAATTAATCTGACGTAACGTTATTCATGTGTCGCGCAGGGAGTGCGTGTCGTTACTAACTTGTGTAGATCTACTCTACTGAATATTATTTTGATGCCGAAAAAATCGCTCTAATAGCGAATCAGATAACAATGTTAACGCTGACTAATTAAGCATTTTATGCAGGAGCGTTAGTAACAAAAAATATAGACAAACTATAATTAGCAAATGTAAATTTCGCCACTTAATCAAAAAAACATGTTCATGTCCGTGAGGCATTGTCTCAAATATCAATTTATTATATATGGGTTAGTTTTGGTTAATTTATGATGGTTCATTACTGAATGATTGATGTGCATCATTTACATGGTGATCGGTTCGAAAATGCATACTATTGGAGTATCAAAACTGCAACACGTTTTTCTTCTTGAAGTTAAAAGCAAAGATTTTTTTTTTCAATTAAAAGTAAACCTAGCCCCGGAGAGTCGTGTTACAAATGCCCGGCCCCGGTGGTGGAGTCGTTAGAGCGCCACCAGTTCTGTCCAACTAAACTGAAAAAGCTCGGCTGGTGTTGTGCAGGGTGGCTAGGTTGGCTTATTAAATCAAAAGGTACTCAAGCTTAATTTAACAAGAAAACACAACCTATGATTTAAGGAACAATCTATTTGCTACGGTTTTTTTAGCCGCAGCAATGCTACAGTAAAATTTGCAATTTTATAGACAAAGGAATGTCAAGTAATTGATAAAGAGAGTACAATATGGAGATTGTACGGAGACCAATTCTGTTGTTAACTCTCGGTACTGTATGCCTTACAACTAAGTGCACTAAATACCACAAATCGAAATGATCACTTTGATATTAACTAAGCTAATTACATATAGCTATGCGTGCGCTAATAGCTGCACCAATTTTAAATGTAGCGATAATAATATGTAGCGATGAACGGCCACAATAATTAAATCAAATGACTCGATAAATTAATAAAAATAATAAAATTAGAAAAAAAACTAATGAAAGCTTGGCTGTCAATTCTTGATTTACATTCAAATATTAGAAACTATTATTAATCGGCAAGAAAATTAAATGATCTAATTGGGGCACAATCTATACAGCAAAATTCATTATGACAAATCACAAAAAAAAAATAAATAATAATACAGATAAAAGCTTCTGTACGATGCCCTTTAGTTTCGTCAAACTCTGGTGGAGACGCCGCGCACCTGTTGATAGCTCAGGTACTGCCACTCGATGGCCCCGAGGGAAAAACTAGCCGAGGACTCGTTAGCTCGGTGTGGAGATTGGTTCTAGTGTAGCCTGGAACTAGAATCTGTGGCCAGGTGACTGAATTGGCCCAGAGACAGGACCTGTAACACCGTAATGAAAGTTGTAGCCTGCTAGTAAAACCCTGAAATAAACCAGTACGCATTAGACAAAGCCCCCTTACTTTAATAATAAATATAATCTCTTGTGAGCATGAGGCAAGAATTTCAAACACAAACCTGTAAATATTTTTTCATACTTAAATAGAGCTTGAAATTCCCTTTTCACCGATGCATCACAAGTTGTCATTTTTTTGCAAAATGGCGGCGTAGAGGGCATTTATTCCAAATTCAATATGGCGGCATTTTGACATCACTAATTAATTTTTTTGTCAAACTGTCTGTTGATATAGGAGTCAAGATAGGTTTTCTTGCAGATTTTTTTCACTGTTGGAAATTCTAAATAATTGTTATAAAATTGAAGGATTTTTAGTTTTTCCTTAAAATCCTTCTAAAGATGGCGTTGTAGATGGCAGTGGCACACACACTAAAGGTAGATCCTATGGCGCTCGACGAGCGGTGTGTGTGCGAAGATGTTGATTGACACGGTTCTTGAATATTTGTAGGTTGTAATTAGTGGGAAACAGATGTCCTGGAAGTGAGTTCCACCGTGATGCAGTGCGCCAGACAAAGGAGTTCTGGTAAAGCGATGTTCTAGGTGTTTCTAGTTGTACGACAAACTGGTGCGCTCCTGCCGTCTGTCGGGACTGCCTGACAGGAGTTGCCAGGGGCGGGATTATGTGGGCCAAATCCTGGGAACATCTGCCGTGAAAGTATCTGTAAAACAGAGACATTTCGGCCACATGTCTGCGATGTTCCAGACTATCCAGATTCCGGGTCAACTCCGGATCGCCGACGAGACGCACTGCTCTCTTCTGTATGGAATCCAGCAGCTTTAGGGTGTGCTTTGGTGCGGCACCCCAGATATGTGAGCAATATTCTAAGCACGGTCTTATTTGCGCTTTGTAGAGCAAGAGCAACTGCTGCGGTGTATAGAGTTTTTTGTTGCGAAATAGCGCACCAAGCTTCTGGGAGGCTGATTTTGCGATGTTAGCAACATGGTCATGCCATGACATATTGCTGTTGACCGAGACACCCAGCAGCCCGATTGACGAGGATGAAGGAATGGTCGATCCTGCCATAATGATGTCAGGGCCCGCTGTATTGGCCCTCTTAGTAAACGTTGCTGCTTGGGTCTTTGCTGCATTGAACTGGACCAAATTTCGGTCGCCCCAAGTTTGAACTTTCTCCAGGTCTTGATTAATTGCTGTAATCTGCTCCTGTCTGCGGTGATGAGTCTCAGTCGCTGGTAAGGGTTTTTCTGATCTAAAGTGGGAGACAAGGGTACTGTCATCTGCAAAACTGTAAACAGGATTATTCGTTTCGATCAGCAGGTCATTAATATAGATGAGGAACAGAGTTGGTGAAAGTATTGCGCCCTGAGGCACGCCCGCGTTGATGGTGAATGTGTCTGAGATGTGTCCATCGACTGCAACATGTAGGGATCGGCTCTTAAGGAAACTGGCCAGCCAGCTGCAGAGAGAGGCGGGCAGTCCCAAGGACGGCAGTTTGTTGAGCAGTCCGTCATGCCAAACTCTGTCGAATGCCTTTGAAATATCCAACGCAATCGCTCGAGACTCTCCGTAGTTTTCAATTGCCCTACTCCATATATGAGTGACACAGGCCAATATATCTCCTGTCGATCTCTCTTTGCGAAAGCCGTATTGATTATCGCTGATTATTCTGTTGCTCTCGAGGTACTTGAGTAGTTGCTGGTTGACTACACGTTCCATGACTTTGGAGATTATTGGAAGCAAGGCAATCGGGCGATAGTTTGAGGGCGTGGTTTTCTTGCCTTTTTTTGGAACAGGTTGCACTCGAGCGACTTTCCAAGAGGATGGGTAAATCCCTTTTCTGTAAGAAAGAGAAAAATGCCTGGAAAAAAACAGGTGTTAGTTCGTTGGCGCAGTTCTTTAGCACGATGGCAGGTATTCCGTCCGGTCCTGATGCCTTTTGCGTATCTAGTTCTTTAAGGATTTTGCGAATATCATGATGAGGAAACTTGACTTCTGCCATGGTGGTGTTGATGTTCGGTATAGTGGGGAGAGTCTTGCTTTGGGGCACGTCTAAGGTAGAGTGCGATGAAAACATTTTGGCGAGCATGTTTGCTTTTTCTTTGGCTGTAGTCGCCGTGATGCCACGTTCGTCCGTCAAAGGTGGGAGAGACGTTTTTGTAAAGTTGTTACTTACTGCCTTTGCTACCGACCAGAAATTCCTGGAGCCACTGGGGCATTGCAAAAGTTTATTCCTGATCCTTTGATTGTGTTTGTCCTTAGTTTCGTCGATCACACGCTTGCACTCGTTTCTCGCTTCGATAAAATAATTGCGATTTTCAGCGGTCTGATTTTGCTGCCAGTACTTATAGGCTTGCTGTTTCCTTCCTACAGCTCTTTCGCATCTTTTGTCGAACCAGGGCTTTCCTTTTGATGGTAACTTGATGGAATTTGGGATGTATGCTTCCATTCCTGAGGATATTACTTGCATGATCTCTTCGCAGCAGTCTGACGGGTCGTCAGTGGCAAAGCAGACGTCGAGCCAAGGAAAATCTAGGTAAAACTGCCTCAGATCGTCCCAGTTTGCAGAATTGTAATGCCAGATTTTGCGAGGCAATGGTGGATCCTTCTGTATGAGTGGCAATTCACAAACCGTTGTAATAAGTTTGTGGTCGGAGGTACCTAATGGCGGACCAACTGTAACCTTGTACTGGTCAGGATTGGTGGTCAGAAAAAGATCCAGGAGGGCGGCGAATTCGCCCCTCTCTGAGATTCGAGTTGGTTCGTCTACAAGTTGAGTAAGCCCGCAGCTGATGGAAAATGCTGCAGCCTCTCTGCCTTCGTTGTCGGTCTTGTTGTGATGTTTGAGCCAGTTGGTGTTGTGGGCATTGAAGTCTCCCAGAACGATTATTTCTGAACTGGGGTCATCGACCTGTATTGAGTCAAAGGTGGTAGCTAGTGTTGAGAAAAGCTTTGGTAGGCTCTATCGCTCGGAGGGCGATAGAGACAACATATAAACTTGGTTAATCCCTTGGTGGTGAACTTGAGCCACATGACGTCAAGGTTGTTCGGTTCGAGTGTTTCCTCGCGGTGACATGAAAGGTTGCTTCGGACAAAAAGGCATATTCCGAACTTATATCTAAATCGGGTATGTAAGTCGTAACCAGGATAGAGGTAGTTCACTGTTGTTGTTGTAGAACATACTTGTGTTTCTGTAAGGGCTAATATGTGTGGTTTATTTGCTTGTAGATGTTGGTGTACCGAATCTATGTTTGTATTTAGGCATCTTATGTTGCAGAAATCTATTCTAAATTGGTTCGGTATCTTTGCTGTCTGTGAAATGCGGAATGAAGGGCTCCCAGGGCCACCCAGCGCCCGGAGATCCGAATGGCCGGGGAGTTTACCTCCGGAATATTTTGATCCTGGAAGCACCATCATGTCCATATATTCCTACTGTGAAACCCGGGCTCACCAGCGTGGAAGCGGAACGTGATTTGGGAAAACCACTTAGCGCTCCCCAATTCTAGTGGGGTGGTCTTTTACCGGACGATGCGAGTAGGCTTATGCATCTACCACCTAGGGCCGCTTCCACTCGAAGCATCGGCCTCAGACTCATTCCTTTGGCGGTCCCTAGTCTGACAGGGGTAAAAATGGGGTTTGTTGGATCACTCCCCAGTGACCAGCTCCAGACTTTGTACTTTGGTGTTCTCCAGCCTGGGGGAGGACGATGGGATTTGATGGGCCATATCCCATGGCAACTCGGAATGGCGGGGGCGTCACTCCCCGTAATCAAACTCCTCTCACCAGTTTGACGTTCCTGCCAGCTAATACAATGCAGCCCCTCTTGTCACAAACTGTCATTGATCGGCTCCAGACTTTGTACTTTGGTGTTCTCCAGCCTGGGGGAGGACGATGGGAATGCCCTCTATGCCACCATTTTGAAAAAAAATGGCAACTTGTGATACATCGCTGAAAAGGGAATTTCAAGCTGTATTTAAATATGTAAAAATATTTGCAGGGTTGCATTTGAAATTCTTGCTTCATGCAACCTTCCAGTCAAACCGGAAGTGATATTCATTTGTTTTTTAGTGGAAAATCTGAGTTTTTATAAACCATATCTTCAATCAAAATTTCAAATTTCTCCTTAAAAAAAACATTTGAATTGTACATTGTTAAACGATTTCGTTGACATCCGGTATATTGTGTTCTATCCCATTCTCTCGCAGGCTACGTCCTACCCGAGAATAACAACCGCAGAGAAGCGACAAAAGCCGTCGGCACCTTTGAAGTTGGAGAGCCAAGTTCAATTTGTCATATGTGACAGATGACCGGTTTAATACACTGAGAGAAATGTAACGAAGGGAAGAGATATGCTATACACCGATAAAACATGTAATTAATTACATGTTTATTATTTACTTTATTAGAAATACATTATGAATAGTAGTTAACTTTTAGGATTTAACGGTTTAACTCAGAGATTACTGATTTGTAGCGTTCTAATATTTTTGAAGTGAATACTTATTTGGTTTCATGAGAGTGATTTTTCAAGGTCGCATCACGACATGATTTATGTTTTCGTCTCGTGTTACGAAATTTTCATATCGTTGATTGGACGACTAACCCAAACTAACCAAATCTCTTAAAATTGTTTATAGTGTATCGATGTATCGGAACCGGGTCAAATAAGTAAAATAAGTTGAGACTAAGTGAAACTAACCCAAAGTTAATTCGACGACTAACCCAAACTAACCAAATCTATTAAAATTGATTATAACGTATCGGAACCGGCTCAAATAAGTAAAATAAGTTAAGACTGAATAAAGAAGTACCCGCTTTTATCACGTGTACTGTGCTACTCACGACTTTTTTTTTGAAGTGAAACTTCTTTAGTGACGGTAATTAGAAAACATGTAACGCTTATCAAAGTGAAACGGATATCAAAGTGAAACGCCCCTTTAATTAAGCATGTTTCAGTATAGCTAAAAATAAAGTTATGTGCCTCACCTTTATAAGCACACAACTGAAGTGAATTTTCTGTAGAAGATATTGGAAATTGAGTTTTTATCTTCTTTTAAGTTTTGCCCCCGGTTTCGACCCCTTTTAAAAAAAAATCTACTTTGTTTTTCGCCAAAAACAGCGTTTTTCTTTTTTTCTTATTAGTTTTTCTTAATTCATTTTATAATACTTTTATTAACTGTCCGAACAGTTTTTCCTTTTTTTCGTATATTTTTTTCTTATTTAGTTTTATAATACTTTTATTAACTTTTCGAAAATTATTTTACGTTTTCTTTCATTATTATTATTTTTTTCTTTCCGTTGATAATACTTTTATTAACTTTCCGAATATTTTTTTACGTTTTTCTTCAGTTTTTTTCCATTTAAAAAAAATCCATAAAGAATTTTTTCTACCCGTTTTTGCTATCTCCGACCTCGTAGCTGAACTTCGATTTTTTTTTGCCGAAAACAGCGTTTCTCTAACTATTGTTTTAATATTATTTCGGTTTGTAATACTTGTATTAACTTTCCGAATAAATTTTTACGTTTTTTTAATTTTTTTTTCATTTTTTCGAAAATTTTTATGTATCCGGGGAAGGCATAATTCCCATCCCCACTGATGACCCCGTAACACGAGGTCATCGCTTGTCAGATTTTCGGTTCGAGGCTCCGTTGCAGAGATATCGGCAAAAAACCTTTTTTCCCCAAATCCCCCTTAAATTAGAGCCCCACCCCCCATATGTTCAAAGGTAGCTCCCCATGAGGCGCATCTACCATACAAATTTCGACCCCATAACCTTTCTCGTTCTTCCGAAATTAACTATTTCAGTTTTTTCTTCTCTTTCTCCCCTCTCCTGGTAGAACGAGGGGGGGGGTACGAGGTCCAGTTTTCGTCCAGGACCATTTTACGCTGGCTACATGTCCTGAAAATTTCAGCCCTCTAGCTATATACTGGAACATGCTTAATTAAAGGGACGTTTCACTTTGATAAGCGTTTAATTTTTTCTGACGTTATCCTCGTTAAAGAAGTCACTTCAATAATAATTAACACACAAACAAACCAAAGGGAACTGGCGTTCACGCAAAAATTTTGTAGTCGACGCCTGTACTAAACAAATCTCGGACTAAACTAAACCGACAAGCACGTGGAGATGACAGTTGGCCGGTTTACCTCCCACTTCAAATTTTTTGGCGGATTTATGTTGTCGCTTCTCTGCGGTTGTTATTCTCGGGTCCTACGTCCGTAGATCTGTATATTTTTGTTGGTGTCGCTTTTTCCGTCTCATGGTTTCCGTTTCATCGAGTCTCAAATCATATCCAAGGACGCTAAATAACTTTCACTTCAAAAGGACGTAAAATTTATCCTTGTGTGTTTTACTTGCGGCTAGCCGTAGCAGAGCAGCTATTGAGTCGTCAGTTTATCCATGTCTTTGTAGTGCCACACATAATTTTCAAGTGCTCTGGTGATCCAGTGGTCAAATGCTGGCCCTGAGATACGGCAGCCCGGATTCGAGTCCCGTCGGTGGTTTTTTATTTTTCTTACGGTAATGTTTGTACAATTTTTTTTCTTCATTTTGAGCATATCTTGGGTTAGTCTTTGTTCGTTGAGCCCCCGTAGCGAGCGAAGCAAGCGGAGGGCCTTACGTGAAGTGAAATAATAGACCAGCGTCTTCAGATAGCAGCGGTCTGTTTTGAATTTTTCTGGTGATCTTCTGGAGTTATTTCGCATGGTCCTCCGCTCGCTTCGCCTGCTACGGGGGCTCAAAGAACAGGAACTAACCAAAACTAGCCCAAAACATACCTAAATCAAGAACAAAAATACTTTTTACAAACATAATCTTAAAAAAAATTAAAACATAGCTCGATACTGACAGGAATCGAACCAGCAACTTCGCATCACAAACGCACTATCTAACCACTGACCTATCAGATAGATAAAAGCAATCCAGTATATCGCGAAAATATGGGTAGTTCTGCCGATTCGGCCAACGTCGAGTCTCGTCGTGGAACCGAACAGAAAAGGTCAAAACAGGTCGCTGTCGGAAGATGCCACTAAATAATAGTCAATGTTCCATTGGCTTCATTAGTTGCCGTGCTGGGGCTAGCTTTAAGTATTTGTTTTACTATCGTAACATGTGACTGATTTTAAGATATGCATCATTTCTTTTTGTAAAAACGGGAAGGAATTAAAGTTTTGTTTCCACATTCCTTAATGTATTCAGTCTGTGACGGGGTTAGTTTACCTCAGATTTTGCCAAGCAGGTCAACACTAAAATTTACGATTTAGCAACGTTGGAAAATCACTTGTTGCTTTGGTCAAAGATCCATAGAGCAAAATTATTTAAGAAAAGCCACACTTGGCATCGACCCCCTCCGATTGGGCTGATATTTTGTGGACATCTTACCCACCGAGGGGGTAGTCAAAAGCCAAAATATTCGGTCCCGGAAAAGCTTATCGGCTAAACTATAGTCATTTTTCGTTTTTCTTTCACATTTTTTTTTCTTAAATTTGGGTATTTTCGATTACGCAGAAGTTTTTTGTACTAAGTAGCTGAAATTGCTGAAAATCAGTTATCTAGTGTAAAATTGACCAAAGGAACAAGAATATGGCCACACACTTGACCTGCGACAAATATCTTCAAATATATTGGCCAAAAACTCCCAAAAGTTACTAAAAAAAGTCCTAAATCTTGGGGAAATGTTCAAAGAACCAGCGAATCGAATGAGCACACACCCATAATTTTAGGACGAACCGTTCAGAAATTGCGCGGCTTCAAAGTTGAAGGTTTTTCTTTTATTTAAAAAAAAAAGTCAATTTTTGATCTCGTGGGACAATGTCTGATCTATTTTTAAGATGTACCTGGCCCTGGCCTTCCTTGGGCGCTTGGAGCGCACAGCAGGAGGCCACAGAAAGCGACAAACGTGCGCTGTGCAGGTGCGCCAAGAATGCGGGTTGGATAACTTGCCTACCAAGGGGCTTCGGCTGCTGGCGTTCGGCGCTGTGTTGTGCACGGGCCAGGTCCTTTCCCTCTACTTATTACAACCTCACCCGACGTACTGTCTCTCCCGTCCAGTCTCCTTTCATGTAATTGACCAGGTGACATCAGACTGATTGCCTACTAGGCGTCGTGGTTACGATACTAATGTTCTAGTTTGGGTTAGTGTATTGATATTTTGTAATGAATGAGTCTTGCCAAAGTAATTAAACTTATTTTTATGTGAAACAAATTAAAAAGAGCCTTTAATGGGGTCTTCTTAAAATTCTCAAAGTGTACATTTGGTTCAGATCTGAAGAAGTTAAATACATTTTGTTAAGCTTCTCTTCAAGTGCTATTTTACAGAGCACATGGAGTAGAGGAATTGTTGCAGTTTTCATCATGTCTTTCGGCTAATTTAGCTCCTTGGCTGGCAGATTTGGCCTCAGCAGTGATACATTCACTTGTGATTCGTCGCTGTAGACGTCGATGACCATTGTAATGGATCTGTTTTGCCAGCCGAACAACTGGATTCCACTGAAAACAATCAAAGTTTCGGATGCTCTGAGGGCCTTCGTGAGGGCATTTTTTAAAGAAGGCTTATCATATTGGTCGACCAGCAAGAGGAGACAGGACAGGAAAGACGGTAGGGTAGGTGGTGAAGCTGGAGGGAAGAGAGGGGAAGGACTTGGCCGGCCTCTACGCACAGCACAGCGCCTAAGCCCCCGGGTAGGATTTTTGTATCGAGCATCCAGTAAACCGGTTTTTATAGCGTGACTGTAATATAAATGCTATATAATTGTTAGCTAGAATACCCACCGTTAAGTTTTTTCAAATATTTGAACACTTCATGCATGGCCCTCCGCTCGCTCCGCTCGCTCTAATTATGATACAGCCGAAGCAAATACCTCCAGAAATAACTAGTTGTTATGTACAGGGTGGCCCGTTCAAGAGGGGCCTATACCTTATCTCGAAAACTACGGGGGTTGGAAAAAAAAATTAATACAAAAGTTATTCTTAGTAAAATGATCTTTAGTTTTTTTTGGTATTGTTTTAATCGTCACTTTTTTATATACAGGATGGTCGCAGAAAGTTACACTTTTTTAAATGAAACACCCTATACTTTATTACATTTTTGCAACCGATTTTCAACTGTTTATAGCTGTGAAACTAGTAACTCAAGAGGTATAACATCATACATCAAATATGCTTAGAATTTTAAGTGGAATCCAAAAATGTAATAAAATATAGGGTGTTTCATTTAAAAAAGTATATCTTTCTTTGACCATCCTGTATATAAAAAAAGTGACGATTAAAACAATACAAAAAAAAGATCATTTTACTAGGAATAAGTTTTGTATTTAATTTTTTTTCCAACCCTCGCAGTTTTCGAGATGAGGTATAGGCCCCTCTTAAACGGGCCACCCTGTACATACATACCAAATCGTTCGTTTGATAAATTGTTTTTGCGAACACGCGTTTTTTTATGTTCTATGTTTGTTTTATGCTTATCAAATACGACTGCTTGTTATGTGTGGTTTTACTGTTTTCTAAGTAAACCTATCTGAAAAATTATTTTTTGTTTTTTGTGCTCTTAAATAATTTATTATGACAATAAAATGAGTGCGAACTATGTAGGAGACATAAAAAAGTGTTTTCCCATTTTAATATTATATGTCTCTTTTTAACACATGCAATAAAAAGAGATAGATATATAGGGCACTGGGGGATTGCGAAGCAATGCCGGGCATTGTTGGGCAGTGCGGGGCATTTTGTCTGGCATTGTTGAGTAAAATAGGCATTGCGGGGCAATATCGGTAAATTGCGGCATTCAATGCCCCAAAGGTTGATGCATCTCGAAAATGCCCTTGTGGCACCGGGGATCTACAAAAGCTCAACCCTCGAATCGAAATATTCTGAGATTCTCGAAGGAGATAGGAAATTTCGTGTAAAATAGAAGGGTATAAGTGCACAAAAGATCAATTGTGGTCGACGTGTTGAAGGGCATATCTACCCTTCATATCTATACCTACCATACCATACCATACCATAACCTTGGGAGAGTTCTTGTTGGTTGCGCCCCCGTAGTGAGCGTACCTTTACTAGAAAATTAAGTTATACATGTACAGGGTGTCCAATTTTCGTTGTCATTGCAGGATATCTCCATTATTTTGACAGATAGAGAGATGCGGTTTTCGCAAACCTGGACTACTTTTTCGAGAAACAAAAAATACCATAATCAAAATTTTCCTAGCCCCTCTTCGTTTTCGAGCTACAGGGTGAAATTGAAAATTAGCACTTTTAGGGCATGCCTCGTATCTTAGCTGCCTGCTAACTTATCAAAAAGATAAAAGCGCATTCTTATAGATCTTTTTACATAACATAACAAAGAAAATTAAAATAACTGCTCAAAATGATTGCCATTTTCTGTCACACATTTTTTACAAAATTTCGTAATTTAGGGTGGTTCATTTAAAAAATCATAAGTTTAGGTCGTATGTCAAAAACGGTAGCTCTAAAAATAAAATTCAAGCACGCCACCGAATTATACCTAAAAAGATCTATAAGAATGCGTTTTTATCTTTTTGATAAGCTGAGATACGAGGCATGTCCTAAAAGTGCAAATTTTCAATTTCATCCTGTAGCTCGAAAACGAAGAGAGCTAGAAAAATTTTAATTATAGCATATTTTTTTCTCGAAAAAGTAGTTCAGGTTTCCGAAAATCACATCGCTCTACCTATCAAAATAATGGAGATACCACGCAATGACAACGAAAATTGGACACCCTGTACACCTCAACGATATGCGGTTGGATTGGGGACACCGTAAATCTAGTTTACAAAGCAATTGCTTAGAATACTCCGGAATGCTAGCAAATGCTTAGGATCTTTCAGCAATTACTTGTTCTTAAAGGTTTTGCTTTTGCTAATCAACAATTGCTTCTAGCAATTGCATAATTTTTATTCATAAGGCTTATCGTTCTATAAAAAAATCCAATCAAATATTCATATTATTGCGTCAAACGTGGAAAATCCTAAATTAAATTAATAATTAGTTTAAAAAAAACAGAGACAAAATCACTTTGTGACTAAATATGAAGGAAGATCTGCATTATTTGTGGAAAATCACATTTTTTTGCCACCAGTGGCGTAGTTAAAAGCTAATTTGGGTTAATTTTTTCGGTAAATATTTTTTTTGTGATTAATATGTTCTACTTGAAAATAATAATACAAAATTTGAAACAATCGTTGGCGGCAACAATACCGTTTCCAGACCTCATGCTTATAGATGTTTTTTTTTTTCATTAAAATATGAGTTTTTTACTTGTGAGTTTCGGATAGTCTATGTCCATGGTGTCCAATTTTCGATACTTTTGCAGGGTATCTGCTGTATTAGTGGAGATAGAGGATGCGGTTTTTGAAGATAGAGGGTGAAATTGAAAATATCCCCTTTTAGGGCATCCCTCCTTTCATTTGGAGACGCTTGTTAGAGGCTTTTCAAATATCAAAAATATACAGAGTGTCCGGAAATAGCATCGCCAAATTACAGAGGGTGATTCTACATAAGAAAACAAGAACATTTTTTCATATGAACATGGGTCCGAAAATGCATAGTTTCCAAGGTACAGGGTGTCAAACTTTTTATAAAAAATTAGTTTTTTGTTAATATCTTAAACATGATTTTACTGGTTTTGTTGAAATTTGGCAGGGTTATCTGTAGTAATAAGGGGCGCATTTAGCGTTAATTAGATTAAAAATATAATGTCCAGTGGCGTCCCGGAGGGCATCCTACCGAATATTATTGATAAAAAAAGTGTGCGCCGCTGACTTTTTCAAACACTTTGTATTTTTTCCGTATTAAGCAACTAAAAATACAATATTTTTGATTCTTGAGTTGTTTTCGTATCTTGCGTCGTTTTCGATAAAAAAAGTAAAAACCGGTTTATTACATTTCCAAACTTTTTTGATAAAATCGATATTTTTATTTATATCTTAAATATGCTATTACCGATTTTGTTGAAATTTAATAGGGTTATCTGCAGTAACAGGCGGCTCTTTAAGCTTTTATTAGATTAAAAATAAAATGTCCAGTGGCGTCCCTGGAGGCATCATACCGAATATTATTGACAAAGAAATGTGCGCCACTGACTCTTTTAAACATTTTATATCTTTTTCGTATTAAGCAACTAAAAATACAACATTTTTGTTTCTTGAATTGTTTTCGTATCTTGTTTCGTTTTCGAGAAAAAAAAATAAAAACCAGTTTATTACATTTCTTTAGGGCACAAATTCTACATCAAACGCTGTAATAATAATAATAATAATAATAATAAATGCTTATTTATTTAAGCCAATTGTACAATTTAAAATCTTAAATACAAAAACACATATAAATGTAAATAAACAAACAGTTATCCACAAAAGGAAGCCCTTGTTAGTGGAGATTTGAATACCATAGACACATATTTTTTACTTAATTTCATAAACTGGTTTTATTTTTTTTCTCGAAAACGAAGCAAGATACGAAAACAATTTAAGAAACAAAAATGTTGTATTTTTAGTTGCTTAATACGAAAAAGATATAAAATGTTTAGAAGAGTCAGTGGCGCACATTTCTTTGTCAATAATATTATCGCGAGTAATCGTGATGACAGTTCTTTTAACTTTTTCTTAATGCCTCCACCGGTCTGTCATCATACGTTTGAATCGCGATGCCACGCCTTATTCAGCGTGCAGGGGTATAACTCCGATGGTAGTACGGGATTCTTTACGTAAGGTGAGAAGCGAAGATAAAGAAAGCACTTAAAAAACAATAAAGTATATTAGATAAACTAAATGAGAAAAGATTAACAATGTGTATTGGTTAAAGACCCAACGATAGAGTTTTTAACAGCGTTTACTGGTCAGAAACTTAATGAGACTAGCCTATACCCAATTATTAAGGTGCGCATGCTTTCTCGACTTGAGGTATGTTTTATGAATTGTTTATAGGTCTTTTTGGTCACTGCTTTGTAAATATAGTTTATCTTATGTTGGGTTGCGTTTTATTTAATGTTAAGGTATCTAAGAGCACTTAGACACTACACTTTGAACTACTTGACAGACTACTTAGAAACTTCACTCGAAGGACTTTGACAGACTCGATTTTTCTACTGTGGTTAATGAAACCCCTAGTCTTAGCAGTCGATGTGGCTAACCAAGAACTAGGTTTGGGGTAGGAAAAGGATTAGAACTTTAGCAATCATGTGACTAACCAAAGAGCGGATTGAACCAAAGGCAGTCATGTGACTAACCCTGGAGCTGGTTTTAGGTGAGACCAAAAGTCTCACGAACTGAAGGTTTGCCAGTGTATTTATATTAGAGAAATTGCTGATCATTGCATGCTTAAGGTTCATAATCGCTCCCGTTGACTGCTCGCGTTGTTTATAGTTTGCTTTTAATGTTTATTAAATAATTCCCAAGTTCAAGTTCAAACTTGAGACAGGGTGATAATTAGTTAATAGCTTTATGAATTATTATATTTGACAATATTCGGTATGATGCCCCCAGGGACGCCACTGGACATTATATTTTTAAGCTAATAAAGGCTTAAAGAGCCGCCTGTTACTGCAGATAACCCTATTAAATTTCAACAAAATCGGTAATAGCATATTTAAGATATAAATAAAAATATCGATTTTATCAAAAAAGTTTGGAAATGTAATAAACCGGTTTTTACTTTTTTTATCGAAAACGACGCAAGATACGAAAACAACTCAAGAATCAAAAATATTGTATTTTTAGTTGCTTAATACGGAAAAAATACAAAGTGTTTGAAAAAGTCAGCGGCGCACACTTTTTTTGTCAATAATATTGTCACGACTTGTGTTTTTTATCGGTGACGACACGCCTTACTTAGCGTGTAGGAGAGCAACTCAGATTTAGGAACGCACTACGTCAAGTTGAGAAGAGATAATAAAGGAGACACATCGATAAAAACAATAACAAGTTTATTTACAAACAAACTTAACAACGGTTAGATTGTATACTAATAAAGGCGTGTTTAAGATTATAGATTAATTAAGAGTTTACACTATACCCAATTAATATGAAATGCATGTCTTCTCGAGGGAGGCTTAGTTCAAAGTTTGTCTAGCAAGCGACGTCACTATTTTATTAATAAAGTTTATGTGAGCGGGTTGTCTTTTATTTAGGTATTTGTTCTGATAAGGTAAGACTTTTAAATTTTATCACAAATTGCTAAGGCACTTTAACTACTCTTTGACACTCCCCAAAAACTATCCCTTCACTAGAAGTTCTAATACTTCATAAATTCGACTCTCTCTATACTTTTTAGTAGCCCCCGAATGCCGTATACCTATGCATACGTTCACCCAGGTTAGGTAAGGACCTGACAACCTTATACCTGTGTATAAGTGTTCTCAGTTATGGGGGTTGTGGGATAGAACAGCTAGAAGCGTACGCACCTGTGTGCTGTACGGCAACCAGACTGAGCGGTTTGAGAGACCCAAAAGTCTGATTTACTCGGCGTTTGCCGGCGTATTTATATGTTACAAAATGCTGATGATTGCATCATTAAGGATTAAAGTCGCTCCCGTCGACCGCTCAAATTGTTTATAATTAACAGTGAATGTTTATATAACATTTTTCAGGTTCAAGTTCAAACTTGCGACAGGGTGATATTTAATTAATGATTTTAATTAGTTCACAATATTCGGTATGATGCCCTCCGGTACGCCACTGGAATTTATATTTTTAATCTAATTAAGGCTAAATGAGCCCTTTATTACTACAGATAACCCTGCCAAATTTCAACAAAATCAGTAAAATCATATTTATGATATTAACAAAAAACTGATTTTTTATAAAAAGTTTGACACTCTGTATCTTGGAAACTATGCATTTTCGGACCGATCTTCATAAGAAAAAATGTTCTTATTTTCTTATGTAGAATCACCTTTTATAATTTGACGACGCTATTTCCGGACACCCTGTATAATAGTTAGTATAATAATAACGCTATCTTATCTTAAAAGTGCGTGCAATATTTCCTTGCAGCACGCAGACTGAAAAGTAGACATGTGTGAATACAAAATGCTTACTTTGTGGGTTCTTATCTACGTTGACGGCGTTATATACCAAAATTATTCCAATTTCTCCGATATTGGACAGTATTTAAAAATAGTCCAAAATAGTTGGGTTGCTTGGTGTGAAGAGAGATAGTTAATACGTTTTAATTCCAGTACAATACAGGCCACCATACCGTTTTTCCAAAGTTTACAGATATTTTTAATTCTGTAAACTTTGGTTTTTCCGTATTTTCCCCGACTATTCTTATGATTGTTGGCGACACGACATCTCGTATCTTGCCAACTCTTACAATTTCCGCTCTTGCATAAGAGGGTAATCGTTATCGTTATCCTATTAAAATAGAATACGACGAAGTTTATAGACATACATACTATGAAATAATGAAAT
>JAEQML010065271.1:0-21169 GCA_016904865.1 Pissodes strobi | reverse complement strand
TTCGGTTTTGTGGATAAAGCTCAGTTTTAGTGCATGTTGCCGAAGGTTCCAAACCCCAACATAGTCAACATTATTCAGAAACATATACTAAAAATAATATTAAAAAAGGACAGAATGTACCCGACGAACAAACTATTCACTCCAGAAACTCCCAGTATTAGAACAATATATATGATTGTATCTTGTTGCTTCATACATACACATGATAGCCTACAACAGCCAATAAGTCATCAATATGAAACTCGAGCCAGGACAGACGGAGGTATGCAGTTGCCTATGTGCAGCAATGATCTAAACTTAAAATTCATTGATTATGTCGGACCAAAAATGTATAATCTATTACCAAATAATACTAGAAATTGTGTAATTAAGGGGCGATTTAAAATGGAATGCAAACAATTTATCCATGATAACTATATAACATTTGAAGGGTTATTTTAGGTTTTGGGGTGAAGCTGGGATTGTGTAATTGTTGCTTGGTAATCAGTTTAATGATTTGCCGGCACTCTTTCTACCATACTGTAGCGAATATTGTTCATGCTTGACCTTAAGCTTGATTTTGGTTATGTATTTATTATGCACATACAGATGTTTCACATCTAGGTGCATTTGTTTGATGTGATTTTTTTTATCTTATACTAGGGAATAGCGAAATTTTGTTATACCTACATTTTATTTGTAATGATGAAATTGGATGATGGCAGGACTAAGGATTGAAATCAATCTGTATGAATTGTAGTATAGATTTGGTATTATTTAGACTTAAACTTTAATGTAGGTGTCTATGATTAGATTGAACATAGCTTTTCCAATTAAGTATATATTAGGGTCAAAATTCTATGAACATGTATTTAGCTGCTCTATAATTGTTCAATTGTTCAACATAATTGTACTATGTAATGTCAATATAATGTAATATATCTCTACAATATTTGTCAAATATTCTTATATTTCTTAAACTGCGCCTCAAGTAACATTCCATAACTTTATAAAGGTTGTAAGAATATTATTAGCATTAGCATAAAGCATTCTCGGGAATCTTCCTACAACCATTATAAGTGCCCCATTACAAAAGAAGCACCTCCTCCAGTTTAGCTCTCAAAACAAGGTTGAACAATGAAATAAATAGGTATACTATATTGTTAGCATTTTGAGATAATTTCAGCGTTAATTACATGCACTGATATCCGAAAACTATGCACCAAACATTTACAGGGACAAAACAAATAATACATTTTATAGATAATTGAAAAATAACCAAAAACAAATTTGCTTATATAAGTGTGTTATTTTTTCTGGTGGCATATTGTATGAATAATATTCACTATTAGTAAAAAAAAAATATGACAAAATTCACTTAAGTAGAACAACATTTAAAACTGTGTTATAAAGCTACTTCAGTAACAACAATAGCAAAATAATTTTTTGCTAAAAAGACATTTTTATGTTAAACAAAAAAATCCAGAGTTCAATTGATGTGAGAAATATTATCATGCCAGAGATGGGTAATGACGCGTCGAAAATTGTTTTCGAAAACACCGTCGAAAATGTCAAATATCGTATCGAAAATGTCGAATATTTTATAAAATATGTAGTTTTTAATATTACTTTTAGGTGTATTTATGAAGCGGCCATTTGTTCTCAAAAGTTTTTCACTCTATACTATTTATTTATAAAGTATTGCTCACGCCAAAAATCACAGAACACACACCCAATAATAAAAACATCAACCAGCAACACACATATTATTACATTTGGCAACATAGCCGGCCAGGGCCAAATAACGTACTTCACAGATATTCGGGGATTTCCCTTGCTTGGAATGGAAACAAACTGTAATTTCTATTTTACTCGGCAATTCGGCTTATTCATCCAGCGGATAAGTTTTTCTGTTTTTTGAGTGGATTTCCATTTAAGAATTTGTAATTAGTGTTGTAATAAGTGTTTGAAAATATAATTATAATGGGCTGGGCGACCTCAGCATGCATTTTGGCATAAATATGGATTTGATTTAATTAATTGAAAATGTGCAGCTTAATGCAAGAACCACTACGGTATTAAGTTTGTCTTGCATGACCGGATTAAGCAGCTTAATGGTCACTTATTTGAAAATAAAATAAGAAGTTTTCTTAAGAGAGGTACTTTCTATACCTGAGTTCCTTAAAACTGTGAACTCGTATAATAATACATACTAGGAGCGAGCCTCGAAAAGCCCTAATCTGGGACTAATTTGGAACTGGTTTAGTTTAGAAATAATTTGGAATGTAGGCATTTGAATTTGTAACTATTTTAATTTTGTTTTTGTCCATTGCATCTTTATTGTTTAATTGTTGTAACTCAGAGCTTGCTAATGTTTTAAACTTTATTTAGGAGTATTTTATTGATGTAATTAACCATGTTTTACCTTTTGACTTGTGAAAGTGCTTTATGGCATGTATTATCATTTTTTTTTGTTATAAGGAACTTTCAGGGGACGAAACTTTTGTTCGGTATTGCCGAGTGACCGTCATATCCGGTTTTTTTGAATAAACAACTACATACATATTAGAATTCGTAAAAGAATCTTTTATTTCAAAAATATATACGTACATATGTAGGTACTATATATATTGCAGGGAAATAATGTAATTACTCATACTGTGGAAAACTAAATAATCCAAACAAACCAAAACTAACACATTAGGATACATACATTTTTAAGTGGATATAAAAAAGTACATAATGTACAAAACAAACTATGAAACTAAAGCTGGATTTATAGATTGACATAACATAAGACACAACATAAGCTTGACATAAGAAGTTGACCAATATTCAACCTTTTATGCTATGTGCTTATGTTCGACCAATGAAAACACAGAATTTTAATTGTATTTACCTTTTGAGAGAATGACATATGCGATGTTCAATAAAGTTTCGTGTTTTGGCTTTTTGAATGCTTGTCCTTTTTGAGAATGGTAAGGATTTATAAATTAATATACATAAGACTCTATAATATACTTCTTTAAAAATTTTTAAATAAAATTATGAAATTTGTAAGGTTAGTATTTGCGATTTACGGCTCAGGCGTAACATAACATAAGCCTATATTTATATATGTTTTTCTATGTAAAGATGGAATTTATCATAAACACTGAATACACTAGAACCGACACTAGAATAGTGTAAGAATTTCGAAATTGCAGTCATTGAACAAAGAGTTTTTGAAAAGTTGGTACTTTGTCACTTGATTCATTTTCTGCATATTTGTTGGCTATAACCGATCGGACCAGCTATTTTTCCCGATAAAATGGTTTGTTAAAAGCAATCATTCATTATAAATGTGTTCCGTGTATCCGGTCATAAAAAGTATATGTACAGATGGAAAGATATTTTGTACTTCATGAAATGTTCTTAAAATCAAGCGTTCGTTATAATCCGGGTTCGTTATAGCCGAGTTTTACTGTATTTGTTTCTTTTTTTAAATTTGGATTAGTTTTGTTGCGCCTCCGGAGCGACCGAAGCGAGCGGAGGGCCATGTGTGAAGTGAATTATTAGACATTCTAAAATAGTAGACAAACCCTCTAAGTCTCGCCCACCCAATTGTCATTATGGTTTATAACCGTGTTCACTAGGGGTGAGTAAATATGAGAGGTATTCCTGGTAGGTATGACTTCTAGTTTATATAATATATACACGTTTATGTGAAATTACTTCGTGGTAATCAAAACACCAATCACCATATTATAAATTTTGTAGCTATCTATGCACAGCTACAATTTAGTGTTTAGGTGGAACTAATACATCTCTTACAAGTTTGGAAACGACACTATACAGTTCATTTGCTTCCACTGCAAAACTTTCATATCAAATTCTTATTGAAATCAAAAAAGCAAAGTTAAACTAAAAATATCTGAAAAGGGTTTTATTTTAAGACAGAATATCAAAATCAAGATCAAAATATATATTTTTGGAGAATCTGTTGCAGATAATACTATCTCACTGAATGACACTCCAGCCACATCTCACTAAGGGAATGTTCCAGGAATTTGAGGAATACTCTGAAATTTTAGTAAATGTTCAGAATATTGGAATATGTAGGGACTGTTTAGGAATGAGAAATATTCAAGAAAAATCACCATTGCTACATTATAAAATGCCACGATCTGGTGAAATTTTATCTAGTCATTATAGACATAGGTGTCCATATCCTCAGGAGCATTTAAAGATCCTTTACACAAATAGTGCACTATATAAAAATCGACGTCTCCTATTAGTCGATCCATCTCGTATTGCGATATGTCTGCGTGATGCAATCGATTTCTGTCAAGAGCTCTCGTGGTGTAGAGGTTTATACAACTGGATCTCACCTGGACGGCCTGGGATCGAACCCCATTGCTATTTTTCTTTAAAGATTGTTTCTAAACAGTTTTTGTCTTGATTTTGAGTATGTCTTGGCTTAGTTTGGGTTAGCACCTGGTTAGTTTCCTTTCCTTGAGCCCCCGTAGCGAGCGGAGGGCCATGCGGATCGACCAATAGGAAAGGCCGATTTTTATATAGTGCACTATTTGTGTCAAGGATCCTATAATTAGTGATCGGCCGATACCGATATAAATATCGGTGTATCGGCATATGGGCAAATTTTGCCGATAATCGGTATCGGCAAAATTTTGCCGATAAATATCGGCATTTTTTTAATTAAAGCAATTTTATTTTATTTATTTTGAAATACAAATCTAGTATTATAATTTCTTGTAATAAAACAAAAAACAATCAAATTACTTTTAAATTAATTTTTATTATTTTAAATAACACAGCATCAAGAATTTAACATTGCAAATAAAGTGCACTTATGCAATTCCTCTACACTAAACAGGAAATAACAAAAATAAAAGTTTGATACATGTGATTATTCATGACGTAATGTAGTATAACTACTAAATAGTAATCAAAATTTAACTTTTTCAAATTGCGATGCAAAAAGATCAGGATTTCAGCACGCTCAGGGATCAATCTAGTTCTTCTAATACAACAAATGTTGCCAGCATCGGAGAAAATTTGCTCACTAAAGACGTTTGCAGAAGGGGCAGATAAAAAAATATCTGCTTGATTTTTAAGTAAAGGCATATCCTTTTTATTGAAATCCCACCATTCAAATGGAGATTCATTTCTGACAATTACGGAAGTTGATAGGTACAAACTAATTTCCTTCCTTTCCAGTTTTTCTAATTTGTTTCAATGCCTTTACTTTTTTTTGATGGTTCACTTACAAAACTTTCTCATATGACTCCCAAAAAGAAGAATGCGGTGCTGGCGGATCTCTTTAATGTTTGCAAATTTGACACTATTTAGATGTTTTACTTACCCTAGTATGTATGTATATTAAATACTATATTATTAATATTAAATAATTTTTATATCAATGTTTTAAAATTTCGTGCCGATACCGATATTTTATCGGTATCGGCAACTCAAATATCGGTATCGGCCGATTATCGGTATCGGCAAAAAAAAGCATATCGGCCGATCACTACCTATAATGCTCCTCAGGAATACGTCGGGAATTTGGGGAATACTTGGGACTTTTAGGAAACTTCAGAAAGGCTCGGGAATATTGAGCAATACATGACAAATATTCAGAAATACATATTAGGAAATGTTCAGCAATAATGAGAAATATTCAGGCTACTTAGAAAATACCGGAATAATAGAGAATAACCATAAATATTCCTCAAAACAAGAATAAGTGTATACAATTTTGGAAGTGACAGCCTCTTGATGACACTAATACAAGCACTGGAGATCATCTTTCTGACAACACAGAATGAAGAACATCTGTAAACTATGAAAAACCTGCTTATTGTGGTAAGTATATATTTTATGAATGGAATTCTAATAATGTTGATTTCTTTAATTGTTCTTCTATAGCAGTTTTCAAATCTAGGTTAATTTTTTTTATTAAATAATGTGACATTATTTGGAAGTGTTGTACACCACATTTTGTTATCCTTTTTGTTTTAAATTTTATAAGATAAGATTAATAGGAGATAATTTACTCTGGCAATTGTAAAATGTTCCTTGAATTTTTTAACATATTGCACAAAATGTCTTGTGCACTGATAAATAAATAAATAAATAAATAAATAAAAATCAGTTAGTGTATATAACAGTAAAAATTAGGTCTACAAAAGATAGAGGCAGCCAATAACTGTATAAGCTATCGAGTAGAGCTTAATTTTTTGCAGTATATTTAGACACTGCGTATTTGTTCCCATTCACATATAAGATTTTTCTCATTGGACAAATTTGATTTATCATCACGGCAAAAGTAAGGATTACAATGGCAACAAAAATCTCTTATTAAGCAGTTCCCTTTCTAAAATTAGAAAATAATAAACCAGATTGTACTCAAGGAAACAAGATTTTGCTTTCAATGATATAGTATATAGAGCCTATAACCAGGAAAGTAGCCATATAAATACAGTGTGTCCAAAAAAGTATGCAACATATGGGAAACTTCTTTATTATTGGATTCTCAGAAGATTTTATTCTTCATAAAAGTTGGTGCTTGTCCTAAAACAGTAAACGAGTATTTCAAATTTTACGTACTGCTTTTAGTGCGGACGCAAATGTCATTTTTCCGAAATCGCGTCAAGAGTAAAGTACCTTAATTTATAAAGATACAGCAAAATCTTATAAGGAAAAGTTCTTCCAAATTAAAAAAGTGATCTAAATATCAAATTTGAGTTAAGTACATTAATTTTGAATTTCCCTTTTTTTTCTCGATTTTTTTCTCAAAAGTTACGCCATCGCTGAATGCTTTGTTCTTTTGTTATTAGTATACTTGCCCAGCAACGTCAAAATTTATTTAAAGTAGACATTAGTTACATAGTTGCATAATGTTTCAGTTTTTACAGAGGTAAAAGCCAGTTTAGGTATCAGTGTGTTGCAAACACATTTAAACAATTTTGGTCCAAAATAATTGTCCACATTAATTATTACAAAATACAATTGGAATGACTGACTCAATAATAATTAATTTCATATGTCAGAACGAAGTAAAATTATTGCTATTTATTTGTTTTTGTTCCAAATGCATGGCCTACTCTTCAAAACCAAATATATGGCTTTTTAGGATACTTGGGCATAATTTACTTATCGGGTGCAAAAGATAAATAAATTATTAGTTGTTTTACATGAAATGAAAAGAGTTGGGTCTATTCATGATTTTGAGTCGAAAAAATTTTGAACCAAAAGTGTTTAAATGTGTTTGCAACACACTGATACCTAAACTGGCTATTATCTCTGAAAAAACTGCAACATTATGCAACTATGTAACTAATTTCCATCTTAAATAACTTTTGAAGTTACTTGGTAAGTATACTAATAACAAAAGAACAAAACATTCTCCAGTGGCGTAACGTTTAAGAAAAAAACGAGAAAAAAAAGAAAAACTAAAAGTTGATGTACTAAACTCAAATTTCATATTTAGATTACTTTTTTAATTTGGAAGAACTTTTCCTTATGAGATTTTGCTGTATCTTTATAAATTAAGGTACTTTACTCTTGACGCGATTTCGGAAAAATGACATTTGCGCCCGCACTAAAAGCAGTACGGAAAATTTTAAATACTCATTTACTGTTTTAGGACAAGCACCAACTTTTATCAAGAATAAAATTTTCTGAGAAATCAATAATAAAAAAGTTTCCCATATGTTGCATACTTTTTTGGACACACTGTATACTTACGACATGACAATTAAGAATAAATTTGGAAATAAATGAAATGTTAAAAAAATAACTTAGGTCAAAGTATGATTTACATACATAAATCATTAATTTAAGTTACTTGGATACCAAGGTGTTCTTAAAAAAAAATTGAAATTGAAGCAGTGGTAAACAATTTAGTATAAAAATGCATTTTCATCAAATGTAAAATTCCAATCTTGTAAAGAATGAAAAGGTATTATAGATCTTAGCACATTACCCCCCCCCCCCCCTCCACACACACACACATTGTCCACTATTACCAAAAAATGTTGCTACCTTCCTAGAAAAGAAAGCTATAGCAAAAACAACATAGTTTTATTATAGCAAAGACGTCTTAAGAATAAACCTGACAATATTGTCTTTGTGACAAGAATAATGTATGAGCCATATTTACAATAAAACAGTATTTTCCATTCTACCTGAATGTCTCTTAGTTAATATTCTATAAACCTAATCAGTTTTTTTTCTTTTGGGTTCAAATGTGGTCTCTCCACAAATGTTTTTGGTAATATTTTTAGATGACGTGTCAGACCGAGATTTTGCCGTTTTTTACTTGGGAACACATAAATTGAGTGTTTTTATGTGATTTTTAAACATTTTTTATTTGTGGAAACCTAACAGTAATAATCTGTCTTGTGGGACAATGGAGTGAACAGGGGTGCTGGGTGGGATAAAAAAGTGTATAAAAATTAAAAATATTGAATTTGCAGACAAATTTTGTTAAAAATATGTTACTTTTATAAATATTCCAGTGGCATAACAAGGCTAAGGAAAAGAGCTCCACTGCCCCATTCCAGTTGATTTAATTTCGTATCAATCTACTAATATTTCACTTCGAACATGGCCGGCCCTCCGCTCACTGGGGGCACAACCAAACAAAACTAAACCAAGGCATGCCCAAAATGAAAAAAAACTGAATTTATACCGTCATAAATTTTAGACTTTTGCCTCGACTTTTGCACACCTGAAACTATTTTATTTTTTTGACATGATAGTATGAGTTTCCACCTTGTTTCCACAAAGCAAAATGTAATGTACTACACTTCTATAGGTCAGTTGCATGCTTAGGTAACATCAAAATTCAAAAACTAATCTGACAAGTCTTCTAAAAAATTATTGTTTTTGGCTTAAAGTAGGTACCCTGACACGCCCTTTCTAGTGAAAAAAAAGAAAATTTGCACCTATTATGTCAAAGCACCCGGTATTACCTGTTACCCAAATGTTATGAAACTTTCACAAGTTTTCTTTAAACTATTTTTGCCCACTAAATAGAAATTTGAAAAAATATGATTTTATTATTCCTTGAACAAAAAGTTTAGGTGAAAGAATACTATTAAATTTGATAAATACGCCCTACTTAATTTAAGCAACATGTAATTTGCATTATGGTCCAAAAGTTCCTACTGACTGTCCAAGTATCCAAGCTGCTAAGAATTTATCAAGAAATAGGTCACATAGGTACTAGTTCGAAAATTCGTTTAATCGTCACCAGATCCCAGTTTATTCTTTCAAACCAAAACATGTATATACACCTCTATCAGGACATAAAAATTATTTCCATTTTGGAACCGCAACGTTAAATTGTGCTATATTCTATATTAAAATTTATTTTGTGCTCAGTAGAGTACGCCATATTGGATTACGTTTAACTCACCTAAAATGGAAATAAAGAATGGGTTCAAAGTTTTTTTAAAACTCCGTAGATCTGGAAAGAAAATAAGAAATAAAGCAAATTAACCACTTTTCAATGCACTAATATAGATTTAACAGGGCAATAATTTAAAAAATCACGTAAATGGCACCACAAAACGAATACGATTTCCTCTTTACAACTTGAACTCGAAACTTTTTGTAGACCATAGATAAGGGTTATATTGTAGACATTTGACATTTGACATTTCATAACTGACATTGGGCATTTACGATAATTGTAGCGGCATCTACCGGTAGGTATACAGCGATAATCAGCTGATTAACGTCGATACGTTCCGGTAAATGGTAATTGTCGAACGGAAACGGTGCGGATCGCGAGTAACCTTAAAAATAATTTGATTATAAATATATATTTATCTATGATTATAATGAAGAATAATAAACGTCAAGCTATCGCAATCTTGGCTACTTTTCAAATATTAGATAGTAGTGATTCGGAAACTGAAGGCATTATAAAATAGTTTCAGTTTCAATGTAGAAAACATAAAAGAAGAAAAAATTAACGTGTGTTTATTGAAAAATATATTGAAAATGTTGCTTTTCGCTATATGATGTTGAAGGTATTTTAATTAGTTCTCTCTAAAAATGATTGTAATAGTAAAATTATTTTCAGAGTTTCGAAAGTATATAAGTAACAAACAGACTCGCAGGCTAAATTTGTAGGTTATGTCAATATAACATGTAAATAAACCGACATGTACCGACACAAATAGCAGATCCATAAAGTTGGATCGCGGTACATGTATCGGTAGATTCAATTGAATTACAGAACCCGGTTGGTTAATGGAACACAAATTTATTTATTCAATACAGTATCTACAGCAATGCCATTTACAGATACCACCTATTCTAACTAAAATAAAATAACATAAAATAACACCACTCGAAACTTCCACCACACAGAAGTAAAAATCCGAAAATACACTCACACTATCCAACTATCATCCGCCGAGCCTGAGCAGCAAGCAACTTTTGTTCTACAATTCTTGCAAAGCGTTCTAAATTGGTAACTGTTATATCTATGTCACTAGCATAGGTGTTAAAGATATCACACATACGATAAATAGGAGAATTTTTATATACGTTGATTCTCGGAAAATCTAAATAAAATGTTTTCCTCTGTCTAGTGCTGACACGATTAACTGAAAATGGCAACTGTGATAAGATGTCCATGGAGTCTATGCGATTGTTGAGAAATTTATACAAAAACATTAAGCAAATTTTAATTCGTCTATTTTCCAGTGTCAATCTATTAAATAAACTTAACAAAGCATACTGGTCATATCCCTGCACAGGATAATAACCGTACTGTTTCAAGAACATATATTTTAAAAATTTTCTCTGGACCCTCTCTATTGATTTCGACCAGACTTCATAATGGGGCGACCAGATTATACTTCCATATTCCAGTCTAGGTAATACCAGACTGTCAAACAGTCGAAGGCAAACATCCACACTGAACCGTTTGGCGGATCTGACGACGAACCCTATCACCCTATGAGCATCATTAATCTTTTCAACAATGTGACCCGTGAATGATAAAGAACCATCGAAAATAACTCCTAGGTCTTTATGACTAGAAGTCTGTTCTAAAACTGTTCCATTAATGCTATATCTGCTAATAATTGGATTCTTATTCAGGGAAAACGTCATTGTGGTGCATTTTTTACCGTTTAAAATAAAGCCATTGTCAGCACACCATTCGACACAAATCATGTTGCAAGAAATCACAATCATCCTCTGTCAAGATTTCCAAAAATAACTTGAAGTCGTCAGCAAATGACAATGTCCGAGCGTGTCTCGCAACCTGACACAGTCCATTAATTGCAATCAGAAACAAAAGAGGTCCCAAGTTAGAACCCTGTGGAACCCCTGATGTACTACCATATACACAGGACTTTGCCCCTTTTATCTCAACATACTGTTGCCTATCACTAAGGTAGGATCTTATTAAATTAACTAAGTCTTCTGATACATGCATTCTGCTCATTGATTGAATAACAATACTATGTTTCACCTTATCAAAGGCTTTCTCCATATCTGTAAAAATTACGTCAACTTGCCGTTTGTTATTAAATGATTCATGCAAATATTGACAAAAAGTAATTAAATTCGTCATAGTGGATCTCTGTGGAAGAAAGCCGTGTTGATATTGCGAAACATTAAATTTTACCTCTTCATAAGTTCTATTGAAGAGGACTATTTCGAAAACCTTAGATACAGCGCTCACAATAGAAATAGGCCGGTAGTTAGTGATCTCATGTCTGTTGCCGCCCTTAAATATTGGAACGACTTTACTTATTCTCCAGATAGTTGGGTAAGTAGAAGTTTGAAAACTTAGATTAAAGAGAAACGCTAATGGGTGCAGCAGCGAATCACTGCAACCTTTAAGTATATAGCCCGGAAAGCCATCTGGTCCTATGGCCTTGTTCCCTTTCAACTTTTTTATCGCTTTACGAATCTCATGCTCAGTTATAGGTACGTCACAAAAGTGATTGTTACACTCACGCTCACAACAGTCCAGACCTTCAACCACAGAAAACACAGAGCTAAAATAAGGCGCAAATCCATCTGCTATGCCTTTAGCACCCGAATAGGAGACATTATCATAGCTGACCTCTGATGGAATATCTGTGTTATTTTTCTGTTGCTTAATGTACGACCAGAAATACTTTGGATTGTCATGCAAGCCAATCTCTACTCTTGCCATATACTCGTTATAGGCAAATTTAATTTTAGCTTTAATTAGGCGCCTCATATGTTTGTACTTGTTTAGCCAGTAATCAGATCGAGTATGTTTATATTTCCTGAAATACTTCTCTTTTTTCCGTAGTTGTACTATAATGTCTCTATTGTACCAAACAGGAAACATTCTCCCGACCTGTGTCGACAAAGGAACGAACGCTCAGATACATACCGGTAGATACCGCTCCAATTATCGTAAATGCCCAACATGTTGACGTCACCACAGTTTATACGTCTTTCATATATATGGTCTATGCGTCTATACCGTCATTTCGGTTAACGAGATTTCAGTTCATAGTGCACTTGTGAATGAGAGGCGCGTGATTGGCTAGCTACGTGAGGTGACGCATGTCTTCGCAATGCAACAAGTAACCTATATATATTCATCTAGGCAACAACTTAGCAGATGGTCTAGGTGTCTGCACTTTGACAAGGGAAATAAAAAGTTCTTTCTTCGTCTTTGGGTATGCATGATTGGTCGTCACTTCAGCGACCGGGGTTTATATCCCATTGATTTTGGTTTTTTTTTAAGTAAACAATTTTTTTCTTGATTTTTGGTTTTTTCTTGGGTATGGGTTGGGTTAGCACTTAGTTAGTTTACTTGTCATGAGCCCCGGAGCGAGCGGCTGCGAGCGGAGGGTTATATACTTGCCAATTGCAAGTCTTTAAATCGCATGCATTCACAAGGGCACTACGAACTGAAATATCGCATTCGGGTACGGTATTAACTGTGACGTCACCAGCCTAGGGATGCGCGATACGAATGATACGATATCATCCCATATATATAAAAGTATAGATTCTTTTACCCCGATACTCGATATTTAGGATCAAAATTTTAGTTTTCGATACGTTGCAAGTATCAGGTCACAGCTTATTCACTACCAGCTAATCATCTCACCGAAATCGGAAAGTTGGAGTGTCGGCATATACGGCACTGTGCCTACCTGGCAGTGCCCTGAGCGGTTCAGTTCCTTACTCGCGCTGGCCACGGTTTAATTCAAAATTAATTTTCGATTCAATATCCAGGACAAAATCGTCCGATTTCCCATTTAAAATCGATTTTAAACGAATTTCAGACGATAAAAAAGCATATTTTAAATTGAACGAACTGTCAAAAGTATTATTCAGATGCCCAGACTTTTAAAACAATATTGAGTCCAGGCCTTCTTCTAAAATTTGCAAAATTTGGTTATTGACTTTCCCAAATCAAAGGATGCCGCCGTAAGGTGACTAGCTGCTAGTGAATAGGTTGTGATCAAGCTATTTGTACAGTATCGATACCTTACGATCCGAGTAGCTATTTGGTGGTGGCGGATGGCGTTATCTACTACCTTCCAGGAATTAATAGGATTGTTAGAACAAGGAGTATTTAATTTCTTCTCCAGTTCCGGTCAGCCTTCGGAAAAGTGAACACGAATTCCATAATTTTACACGGGTAGTGAAGGCTTTTTGCTTAGAAACCGTGGCAAGCTCTCTGGGGTGATTCTGGAAATACGTAGCGTGCTAGTATAGTTGTGAGGGGGTAAGGCACTTGGGGGAAAGGTGATTCCTAATTTGGGGGAAATTTTTCTTTGCACCTGGAGACGTAGTCACGACCTGGCGGACAGCTCCGCAATGAGTCCTCTATCTGAGAGAAAACGATTATGCCTTCGCCGAGTGTACACCCTCGCAGAATTCACCAGTTCTGCCTTGAAAAAACTTCCGTTGTTTGCTTTGTCACTAAGATCTGCTTAACTTAACTTACTTAATTGAATTGAATTGTAAATGTCGGTTTCCGTGACATGGTTTAGAACCAGACAAGGGTGTATAATAAGGCTAAGCCCGTACAATGGCCGTGTTAGCAAAATGCTTTGTAGCAGTGCCATACCACCCTTTTATAAGGGGTTAAAGCAAAGCAAAAACAAGAACCAATCGAAAAATGCAAGAAAATGATGAACTATGCAGCTTATAGCTTTAGTTAGTTATTAAGAGTTTGAATTTTATGAGTGAACGTGAATATTTTTAGTGTCGCCGTAGCTCGTGATATTTTAACAGTAAGCTAAAAGATTTAATTCGTAAAATGTTTCTATTTTTGTGCCATGCCTTATTCATGCTTGTAATATTAGTTCTTGTATTTTGTTATAAACTACCTATATAGTCTTATATACGATGCTTCTATTTTCAATTTGCTGAAGGTATCCAAAAAAAAACAAGAAACCAAGCCATATGTGTGTAAAGTACACTTTCTAAGCTACATTTTTGTGTTACACTGTTTTTCTACTATGATTCCTATATCAATTTAGGCTAAGATCAAAAAAGAAATATGTTTTGTGTTATCTCTCTCTCCCTTCCTCCCACCCTCCCTCCCTCCGTGGCAATCCTTTCTCCTTTTTATGCAATTTCCTATCCTCCAAGAGTAAGACATCATCTCTCTTCCAACTTTCCTCAATCCGTAGGAGTACCACAGGGATCAGTGATCAGTCATTAGCTCCAATCTATTCCTAAAGCTATAAACAACATTCAAAATTCCATCAACCCACAAGTTAAGCTTAGATTCATTGCAGACAACGTTCTTATATATCACTCATCAAAGGACCCCAAGTTAGACCAACCATTACTTCAAGATAATCTATCTTCTCTCACTACAGCCCAATGTATCGGACTTTTCTTTTCACCCATCAAGTCAGCCTTAGTCCACTCCGGTCGGTTTCGTAACTCTCCTCGACAAACCTCACGTTCTCTCACTTTATTTCCTCCGTCGTAATCTCTCATCGCTTTATTGAGATTCGATTGGACTGCGTATTGAACAGGAGGAAACACACTGAGGAATTGCGCCAAAGATGCAATGAGGAACTTATTACTTAACCTCTTAAAACTTATATGACGAGCACCACGTGAGGGTCAAACCAAGCGCCTCTCCTAAGAATGCAATCTAAGTTAGATTACAGTTTCATTTCCTACAGCTTACCGCACAAATTGTACATATTCAAATTGAACAAAATAATACATAGATAATTGTGGCTGACTTGGTGGGTGCAATACCGCCTCTTCCATACTAAGCCTATACCATTGACATGAAATTAAGATATCGATGGCCTATACTCTGAATTTGATTATATCTATGCTATATGTTATTACAGCAGCGTCGCCAGTTGCTCTTACATTCCATATATATGTTACATTCCCACGCAAACTTCATATTATTCAAATCCGATCATCCAACTCTTAGATTAGGTAAGAGTAAGGATACCGCGCATGACATTAAGCCAATGTACTGAAATTGAAACCTTTTCAGAGCCGCGGCCATTATTTATGTGGCAAACACATCTATTATTGTAACGGTGCTATTTTGCAGTTATTTTGTGAATTTTTGAACAAAGAGAGATTAAAACTAAGATTCATATTGGTAAATTGTTCGGCATATGGTTGCAAGAGAGAAGAAGGAGCCTGGAATTTCATTTCACAGGTAATTATTGTCTGCTGACCTTGTAGTTTATTTGCATATTTCTTGTTTTAATAATAATGCATAATATACACATTGTGCTACCTCTGAGTATATCATGGTAGGGATGTTTATTTAATTATCGACAGTAATCTGATACCCGATCTTGGATATTTTCAGTCATCAAATAATCAATAAAGCCATAAATCTTCTTCAAGGAGAGTCATTCAACAGAGGCGTAGGTAATATATTTTTCATACTCTACTTAGAAAATGGCTATATTATTTTACGACTGAAAATTACTTTAACCCTTAACTACGGAGGTGCGATGTTCGGAGCATACACTCGGACGTGCCGTCTGGCAGACTACTGCAGAGATTGCGGCATAAAGCCCTAATAATTTTGTAACTGGTACTTCTAGATAATGTTTTAAGTTTTAGGAAGTACTAATAAATAGTTTCTTAGAACACGTACCCATTTTATAATCACAAAGCCAGTTCTTTTCGGTATGCTTCAACTCGAGGGCGGTTAAAATTAAAAAAGTGCACTGCTATAATTTGAATGTATTTATTACATAAAACACTTTTAAAAAAGTAGTGAAAACACTAGGAAGAAATAATGCACAATGAATACTTAAAACTAAAATATTTCAGCAGTGCAGTTCGAGCCGTCCTGCCTCATACACTTTGAACATACCGACCAACGTTTTGCATTTGAAGAACAAATATCTCGTCACGCGGTTTTTCTTTCTTGGAAATAATAATTGACATATTTTTTTTTCTAATATATGTCGATTTATTAGTGACTCGTCATCTTCACTTTTATCACTACAATCAGCGGACAGATTGTTCTAAGATGCTATAATCAGAATTCTCGCAATCCTCGTCAGGAATAATGTCAATATCACTAGCAGAATCACCGTCTGCTTTGTATATCACTTTCGAAGTGTTTCTTCATACTTTACATCACTAGAGCGAACTGGTTTTGATGGTCAGGCCATATTTGTGCGAAAATTTTCCGACCGATTTTATTACGTATACCCGGACGTGCCGTCTATCAAACTGCTTCACGAGAAGATCTCTAGGGAACTGACCTGTTTCAAGTCTTAGATATCTGATATTTTTTGTACTGGTCAACCACCAAACCCGCCAGGAATACATGAGGTAACGGCCTTGTGAGCGTTACCGTTTTTGACAAATGAAGGTATTTCGGTTTGACATCGCCTCTCAGACGGCACCTCCGTAGTTAAGGGTTAACTTATTAATTATTATTTATTACTTATAATTTGAATTAATTTATTGAAGTTACCCAGTAATTTATGTGGCAGCTGGTAACAGGCTTTTTCCCATGTTATCTGTCCTCTTCCTTCCTTGTCTAAGATCCAACCAGTAGACGTTTCCGTAAGCCGAGAGAACATCTGGAAGTACATCAAGAAAAGGAAGAAGAGGATCAGCCTCTAGACAGTCCCGCTGATCAAAGTGGCGAGAGACGGCGTGGAACACATCATCACAGACATGATAGAAAAGGCGGAGGTATTAATGGAATAATTCGCCAATATAAGCATCCTAACGGAGAATCAGATGACAAAAAGAACAGTGCCGAGGACAACGGACGAGATCGCAGCGCTGCCACTGCAGGACATGAGAAGAATAATCACGAGCCCCAGAGAGGTAAGGAGGCTCATATAAGGAGGGCCAGACCGTATAAAGCGCCAGGACCGGACGGAATAGTCATGAAGGAGGCCAACTTTCTGCCAAATAAAGGCCTTGTCTAGCTAACATACATCATGAATGCCTCGATCAGACTGCACTTCTCGAGGATATGGAAAATTGTCAGGATCATTGTCATCGCCAAACCAAGAAAAAACATGAGCCAAACCTCATCGTACCGACCCATCTCCGTGCTACCAACCCTTAAAAAGGTCTTCGAAAGAGTGCTCAACAAAAGAATCAATAAACGCGGAGCTCCAAACACTAGGAACCATCATACCAGAGCAGGTCGGATTTCAACGAGGGAAAACAACAGCCATGAAGCTCGTGAGGATAGTGAATCATGCAATGACAGCAAACAACACCAGAAAGACCACGACAGCGGCACTTTTGGATCCGGAAAAGGCTTATGACACCGTATGGCAGGCCATGGCCACCAAGACGCACGAAGCAATGATAATACCGGCCAGCACGAGAATCATCTTGAGCTTCTTAAAGGACAGGACGACAACAACGCTGATCAACGGGGCACAATCAAGGACACGGACAATAAGGCAGGGACTCCCTCAAGGAAGCGTGATGTCGCCGACGCTGTTCAACATATACATCAATGACGTACCAATGAAGCAGAACAACCAAGTAGCACTCGCTATGTCAGGCAGATAGCGAAATACTTCAAGAAGTGGAACCTGAAGATCAACTGAACTGAAGACCCAACTGATCAACTTTAACCAAAAACGTAGGAGAGAAAGGACATATCATATCATGATCAACGGGACACGGATAGAGGACAAGGACACCGTCAAGTACCTAGTAGTCACGCTGGACGCGAAGCTGACGTTCAAGGTCCACTTGCAGATCACCAGGAAAAGATCAGGATTAGCAGCGAGCGCAATATAGCCATACATCATAATGCAATCAATACTAGACAGGCATAGCAAGATCAGACTCTACAACACCTACGTCAGACCAATAGCCATGTACGCCGCGCCGGTTTAGAGCTCCGCAGCAAAGACCAATATAGATAAGCTACTCACGGAACTCACGCTGGCATGTAAGCTGCTAACATAGAAATAGGACTCCTAGAAGGCTAATACATAAGAGTATATAAGCAGATCTACTCACGAAGGAAGAGAGACAAAATATCCATGTGTAAGACAGAAACGCTGAGTTTCGTAGCTTTTGCGCGTGCCTGTCTGTATAAGGGCATATTGAGTATTAAGTTGAAGGCATTTTTCACAAATAACACCGAAAACGAATTATAGTACTATCAAGCACACGGCAATAATAAAAAACACAAGAACTGTTTACAAAACTGAACAACGAAAGTCGAAAAGCAAAGAAAACAAGAATTCATGATGGCGTCCGATCGGGTCCACGTCCTTGCAATCTCGCAACGTTGCCAAGTATAAGATATGTAAAGTACTAGGTTTTAACGTAACACAAAAATTATTAACATAATCAAAAATCTTAGCAACATATACTTCGAAAATATTAGAGTAAATTTATAATATGAAACAGATTTAAAAAAATTCCGTTTCGGGGTTTACTTCCTACGTTTTTCAGTAGTCATCTAATTAAAATACACATAAAACGGTAAATTTCTCCTAGTTTGGCAACGGTGTTGTTATATAAACTGCATGTAAGCAAGTAAATATAGGTCCTTATTTACATGCCCGCGCAAGCGTATTATCACCCAACCCCTATTGTTTTCTCCCTTTCTCCGTGAGGGACTTCTCACTCTATCAGCCTTCTAGGAGTCCTATTTCTATGGCTGCTAAGGACGATCATGAATTACAGAGGGGAGGATTTCCGGGCATCGAGACAGCTGTACAGACAAGTCGGGACAAGACCGATAGAACAGAGAATAGAGGAGACCATAGAGGGAAATGCCATTCAGGAAGATCCACAAGATGATCCACGAGGTGATGCTCTAAAGATCCAGGACACCGAACATTCCCCTCCTTGCCCCGTCGCGGAACCTGGTGAAATGCTGGTTAACCGATCAGGCCTCGTGCCACATTAAGAGTGCAATGTTAAAATAATTATTTAGAGTTAAAATATCATGTCATTTATTTAGTTATCTTAGGTTTAGATGGACGCGTGTCCATCTTATCTGTAAATATGTATTTATTGTTAAGTTTCTATTAGTTTAGGTCAAATATCAAGTAACTTAGGCCTCATTATAAATAAATAGATAAATATATGAATAAATAACTAAATAAATAAATAAATAAACATTCTTGCTAAACACCATATCTTTATGGTCCAGCGAATTGCTGCGCGCCTCTCGTACTCTCGTAGCTCAGTGGTTGCATGCTGTGATTGTGATACGACGGCTCGGGTTCGATTCCCGTCGGTGTTTTTTTCTTCAAAATTATTTGTTTATTTTTTTAAATTTGGGTTAGTTTTGTTTGGTTGCGCCCCGGAGCGAGCAATCTAAATTCAAAATCAACAATGTCATGCGCGCGCAACTCTGAAGCCTTGTGATATGGTCCAGGCAACGGTAAGTCACTCGACCTACTCACAACTTTTTCACCTTCCTTACTCCTCATATTGAATGCCTGACTCTCGCTACTCCCTTGAAGCCAACTATTTGGGTATGTCTTGGGTTAGTTAGGGTTAGCACCTGGTTAGTTTCCTTTTCTTGAGCCCCCGAAGCGAGCGGAGGGCCATACGAAAAGTGAAATATGCGAAGGAATGAAAATGATATTGTCTATCGTCAAGTGAGCGGAGGGTCATGCGTGAAGTGTAATATTAGATATTCTAAAATAGTAAACAAACGTTTCCTTTCTGTTTGGCTGTGATAGAGATACCAATGCAATGCAATGTACCATTTCTACTTTGGCTTTCTAGAGGTGTAAGATTCGGTTACTTTCAACTACTTGTAACGAATCGTTACTTTCGGTTCCAATACTCGTTACTTCGGATCCGTTATTCCAGTACTCGTTTTCTTAAATTTTGCATTAGGTATTTGGTATTCGTATTGAACTCGGATATCGAATTTTACTTGATACAACATATAAAGAGCTATTTAACTACATTGAAGGAGCAAAAGGGAGATTATTATTATCAAGCAACATTTTAAAGTTGATATATTTTTTCTTTTAATAAATATTTTAACATATTTTTCTTTTTAAATTTAGTTCATTTCTTATGGGATGGGGTTAAATTATAAATTCAAAAAAATGCAGTAATAAAAATTATAATACATAAATACAAATCGGTGTTATAGGCATTTATTATAAAAATATAAAAGTGTATATTATATTGTCTTATAGCTTAATTTAGAGAATACTTTGGGTTGGCGTTAAGAAATAGTAAACTTTGGACATTCTTGCATTTAATGGAGCTTCTTTTACGAGATACAACTTTTCCTGTCTTTGAACATATCCGTTCAGATACCCACACATATCTTGGCTAATTTACTAAAATTTGATAAATTAATTCTCTGCTTTTCCAATATTGCAAAGGTTCTTCTTTTCTGCCTAAACTGTATAAATCGATTCGCAAACGTCAGTGCAAAACTATCATATAATGGTTAAGATAAGACCACAATTTGCCGGGGAATTACCGAATTTCCAATCTCTCGAAATAGTCGAAACTTGCATTCTTGATATACAAACCCCTCTTGCCGTCGCAAATCAACAAATCTTCGACCAACGCTCGGAAAGCGTCGATTCATTATTTTGCAGATTCGTATATTTACTCCTAGTTAGCTAGAATCCTCGGAGCGTTGGCAGACTGCCAATGCTCCGAACTCATAGAGAAACGAGTACTCGAATAACCCTTTTTAAGGTGTATTAAATATTCGTTACTTCGGATCCGA
>JAEQML010065270.1:0-21169 GCA_016904865.1 Pissodes strobi | reverse complement strand
GGGCCGCCGAACTAGAGGTCTAGCATCTTAACTACTGAACCACCAGAGCATTTGAAACAAATTTGCTGGACCCTAAAGACATGACAGTTGGCGTTGCACACACGGTATATGGATCGGAGTGCTTCGGTGCGCATTACGTTTCCTAGGCTATGTCTGCAACCGGTGGCACACACAGTATAGGGAACGTAAAAATGCGTCCGGTAGATGATTATTTGGGGTAGGTAATTATTTGGGGTTGGTGATATATTACAAACGGACAAGTTGTACAGGGACTTCACTTCAATAATGTTAATAATATAATTAGTCACTTTTTTATATGCACATGCAGAATATTTTAGATCAGATTCCAGTTTACAGGTATCATAAATATAAACATGAGAAAAACACACGTTGACATGAATATTAAACTAAAACTATAAACATGCTTGTTTAAGCAGATCCAAGCTTAGACAAAAATATTCCATCATTTGTAACATTTCGTTTCAAGACAGCTTGTGTATACAATATACACAATAGGTAAGATCGATTAAGAAGTATTGTTTTGGAACTGCTTCTTTATTTAAATAAAATATGACAATATAAATATTGGCTAAATGTTTAAATACGGCTTTCGTTGGCCCATTAGTTTATTTGTGTATATATGAAGAAAACTAGCAAAATTAATCATTCCAGTCTCAAAGAGTGAATAATTTTATCTGCATATTTTATATATAATATCTAAACGTTACTGGTTAGCGGGACAAGGTTACATACCTGTGGAGTGATATATTTGGAAAATTCCGATTGTTCTTTTGGCAGCACTGACGAACTATCACAATCTCAATAATAACTGATTTTTAATAATAAATACAAGTAACACAAAAAATCACTAAAACGTCACGCAAAATAAGCACCAAACGATATGCAAACAATAATGGCATCCACAATGGCATCTTACTATCAATTTTACTATGCTGACCTCTGTTGCGGCGTTGTCAAGTTTCCATTGAAATTAATCTGGATTCCAAGACAAATCGGATTATATTTATACTTTACAGTTTTTGTTGCTATTATCTCCGAAATGAACTTCAAAAAATATATGATATAATTTTAAAAATTAAATGGTAGATCCAATTTGGTGTTATTGAGGAAGAATACATATATGATAAGCGGCACGCATACTCACCTTTCCCTTAAGCTTATACAAATTTTCAATGTAGCAAAAAGTCCACTTGTGTCCGCAACTTATGCTTAGATTGTGGCTCATTGCCTGGGAAAATCATAATGTAAATAAAGCCATCTTTTTTCTTTCTTTAATCTTCGAGTCACCCCATCTCCTCCACTATAAACCACTCTCCTCCTGCTTGCGCATCCAAATAAGCTCCACCCATAATATTTGTAAAATATGATAATAGGAGGAAACTTTATTGTCTGTCTCGATCTGCTGATTGACATATTGTATGATTTCATCTCATATATTAAATCTGTCCCCGCCCTGGAGCCTTATAGTACGCACCAGCTCCGGACAGTGTTCTCATTCTGGACCCATCTGTGAACCAGACTAGCCCATACCAGGGTCTCGTTCTTCCCTCCATCCAATCCTCCTTCGTAGGGAAGAAGTTTAGCTCCTCGTGGAACCCTATCTCAAGGATCGTCGCGTCACCTGGCATATCCAGGATGATTAGTTCCACAAACAAGTCCAACCATAGACCACAATGGCCGTGGCAGGAGCCATTCTCCCTCCACATCCCCAAATCAGCCAATCTCATGACCGCTCTAGCCACCTGGTGCCTCACCCATTCCACTGACGGAGGCAACCCCACCAGCTCCTCCAGGGCCCTTGTGGGCCCCGGTGCTGTAGAGGCATGCAAGTCGCTGTAATTTGTCCAGCACTAGTATGGACGCTGTTTTCATGGATTCTGACCACCAAACGACCGCTCCGTGCATGAGCATCAGGGCAATCATCATCCTATAGATCCACAACATAGTTGATAGATTTCTTAGCCACAAGAGGGGTCCCTTCCAACGTGATATTGGGAGAGGGCTCCAGCCTCCTTTCCCTGGTAAATATAACCATCTCTACCTTGTTGGGATTCGCCTGCGTTCGCAGTACACCATTGCGAGAACCTTGTCAGTGCTTCCTCCAGAAAGCTATGCAATATTAACATCTCAGCACTTTGTGCCATAATCACAACATCGTCTGCATAGGCCTGTTCATGAGCCCCATGCTCTACTCTCAGGATGCGTAGATCCACCACTAGACACCACAGCAAGAAGAACAGGACCTCCCCCCCTTAAGGACATCCCCGCGATGACTCAACCCTTACCACCTCATAAAGCCTAGCCTAAACCCTCCGCCCGGTGAGCATGGAGCGGCTCCAGCTCGTTATGTTCGGACCCATTTTTGTTCGCTCAACCGAATGGCAGATCGAACCCACGGCTGTGTTATTGAAGGCTCCTTCAATTTTCACAAACACGCACACCGATAGCCGTCGACGCCCCAGCTGTCCCTCCAGCCTGGATACCAGGTGGTGAGGAGCCGAGTCCACCGACCTGCCCGTTCGATATGCGTGCTATTCCGAACTCAGAGGGGCACTTAAAACCACCCACATTCTAAGGTATCGGTCACCAGCCTCTGTAGCGTCTTCATCAAGAAACTGGTAAGACAAAAGGGTCGATACCATTTCGTATCGGTGTAGTCGTTCCTTTAACTTGGGAATGACCACCACGTGCTGTGCCTCCAGGGCTCCGGTACATACCCGTGTGCGATGGTTGCCCTGAAAAGGTCCATCAGCGGGGGAAGACCCTATCCTCACCGGCCGCCTTAAACGAAGCAAAGGTCTCATCCGTAATGCTGAACGTAGCCACCGAGGAGTTTTCCTCTTGCAGCTCCGCGGCACTACCCGGAGGAAGCCCTACCTCCACACTAGCCCCTGCCTGCGGAGCGGCTAGCGGCGATCCGACTATGACAGAACCAGCAGTATCCACAGAGGCTCCCTCATCCACATCCTTGACGAGCTCACCCCCGAGGCCCACCCTCGGAGAGCTCCCTCCTGGAGCTACTGGCTCCTCCTCGTGTCCCGCCCCCGGCGCGGCTAGAGTTACCTTTACCTGCTCCGCCAGGCAGAAGAGAAGAGAGCCCTTGGACGCAATGGTGTCAGCGGACTTATCGTCTACCTCATCACGTTTCTGGAGCTGTTCTGCTCCGTCGTCATCTTTCAGAATCTCCATAGTCGGCAGTACAAACCGTTCTAGACCTAAAGGCAGCGGACTATTACCTCATTTGAGACGTCCGCCGCCAGTCCAGGAATCCTGACCGCCGCCCTCCTGAGCCTCAACCTTTGCGCAGTTCCACCCCGACCAGGTTGGCGATTCGCCAGGGCCTGACGTTGATCAGCTCTCTTTGGATCCACTTCTTGGGCCCCTCGTCATGCGCGATAATCAGAATATGGCCCCGCCATACCCTGATCGTCCGAATCTTTGCGGGAGCAACATCTCCCCTCATTATGCTGAGGCTAACCCAGCGATTTAGGGTCCCGATGAACCTCAGCACGTCCTCGGGAGACAGGTTTGTTACCTGCCCCCGAAGACCCACCAGGATCTTCGGTCCCTCCGCCGTGACCACCTGAGCGTATGACTACGGGGACCCTTGTGTGGCGCCACTCGCAGCCTTACTACCTTCCGCGGGTGCCGCTCTTTTAGGACCCTCCTTCTGCTGGTCTTGCCCGGGTGTGTTCTAACTGGCCAGTGAGCCGTGCTTCCTTTTCTTCTTCCCGCCCGTCATTTCCGAAGTGCCCCCTACGGAGCCCTCTGCTGCTATTTTGGAACGGGGTTTCTCAATTACACTGGCTGAAGGCCCAGCCGTGGCCGAGCCCAAGCCCGTGCCCCCTTCTCTGCTAGCAAGGGTAGCAGTCGTTCCCCTTGAGGAGCCCGGCTGCTCCCTCGCCTCACAGGGGAGCATTTATTGTGATAGTCCCCTTCTCGGATACCCCATTTTCGTATTGTTTTCTCTGTGTACCTTTCATAATAAGTCCCACTCTTATGTATAATCAAAGAAAATATTACTACGACGTATAATATAAATTTTATATGTCATGATTTAATGCCAGAATTTAGGATCGAATCCCTACAAATATTAGGCATTAAACACGCATTAATTGTCCAGTTGTTCCACTATTGCTCGCATCGAAATATATTGAAAAATAACAAACATTCCGCATTAAAAGAAAAAATCCGAACAGCTGCATCATTTTGTGTTCATTATTTGACATGATACAGTTGCAGCTCTATCGATTTAAAACTATCATCATACAAAACTCATAAAATGTTACTTACCAGGATATTTCCATTTTAACTGCCAGTAAAAAATGGATAATGTTCGTTGTGGGATTCTGCATTAGGTTTATTCATATTAGTGCCATAAATATATTCTGTTCAATTCATTTACATATAAAATTACTGTTGTGAAGCAAACAATTTGATAGGAAGGAAATGATTCAGGTTTAATGCTAGGTCTATGAGAGAAATTATTTGCCACAGCGAAAAATATGAAATGTGTCAATGTCAGTATGTTCACGTAATTAATAAGTCCGTGATATGTTTGTCAAAGACAATTTTTCTTGAAAGTATATTTTAAGATTCCTAGTAGAGAACGTAACATTGTATAAAAATGATTAATGTTTATGATGGTTTATATTTTTTTGCAATTATAATTTTGAATAACTAAATATTAAACAAATACATACTGAACCGAGATGCGGATTAAGGACACAACACATTGAAGATGTTTTTGATATTTTTTTAATATTATCTTTGTAAAAAGTTTTTTTTCTTCATTTTGGGTATGCCTTGGGTTAGTTTTGGTTAGTTTTTGTTGGTTGCGCCTCCGTAGCGATTATCTACTCTCAAATATTTATTTTGACTACCAGTCACCCACTATTGCGCCTACTGTCTAGGGATCTTTTTTCTTAATTTTGGGTTAGCCTTGGGTTAGGTTTGGTTAGTTCTTGTTGATTGAGTCCCCGTAGCGAGCGAAGCGAGCGGAGGGCCATGCAAAGTCATAATAATGCGCACAAGTTGCACACACGGTATAGGGATCTGAGTGCTTCGGTACGCATTACGTTTACCTAGACTGTGTCTGCAACCGGTTGCACACACGGTATAGTAAGGCAATTATAAATACAATTATCGGCTATTAAATACTTATTATGCCTGCAAATAGATACTAATACCTCATACTACATTTAGTCGTTAATACGATGAACGTTATTATTTTTTTTGTTACAAATATAACGTTAGATTGAAAATAATATTTATTTGATTTTAGTTGTCTCTTGAACGATTATGTAAGAGTATGTGTAATTCTCACCTCTCTTATATCTTAAGAAAAATGTTATGAACAAAGTATGCCAACAACTTCGACAACTTTGACTGCATCTTCAACACTTTAAAAGAGCTGGAAATTGATTCAAAGTCATTACCAGAAATCGAAGTTAATTTTATTATAATTTAATATATATTTCGTCAGTGGACTTGTTCTGGCTTAGATCCACCCATTTCCATTTCATGTAGTAAGTTCTTGTATGGTTTGCCTCGCTCTTTGTGCTAGTTATAGGTACTTATTGGAGTCTAGAGGGTCATTAAGAATGAAGCAACAGTGCTAAAAGAGAAAATTTATTTTTGAAAGGGTTACGATATATTAAAATTAAAATTAACATAATCTAAATCGAAATATCATGTACTGAATGGTGCTAGTTCGATATTGCTCTATTTAAAATGCATATATTAAAAGAGAGCAAATATGTAAATAGCTGCATTAGACCTGTTATATTCCATTTTAATTTAATTTTTTCAAGGGATAAATACGCTTTTTACAACCCTATAATGAGCACACTTTTCTTTCTCAAGAAAAGGAGGTATATTGGTGACTTCAGTAGTGAGAACTTTAATACTATTCAAGAAGGCTGAAAAACCTTACCCTATTCAAAGAATATTATAGTACACAATAGAAAACTCATCCCATGTTAAAAATTTGTATCTCCTATGGAAGCAGACTTTTCGAGCCTGCTTCCATCGAGCGAGTCTCGCCGTAAAAGCGACCGCGTGCCCGGCCACGTTGCCAAATTTGTGCGGCTGAAATTTGCCCGGTGCGGCGTCAAAGATAATTATAGGAAAATATTTGTAGGTCGTGTCGTGTTGTCAGGCAGTAGCGACTTGAGTAGCAAGCGTGCAGGAGTAGGCGAAAAGCAGTTTTCATTTACGTATACCTAAAATAATTATTATTGAAATGTTGAGATATTAAATTGTAATCTAGCTATGGCTTCAAATGCTGGCCATTTATGCCAATATTTAACATTTTACCACTGTATAATATGATTGACAATGGGTGATACGCATAAAATTTAGGCAAATGATTTTACTTAATTTTTTTTGAAATAAACATGCAAATTACGAACATTATTGTCAAAGATTTAGAAATAAAGTTTATTTTTGTTAACAATAATTGAAGACATCGTTGCCAAACAACGTCATCTTAAAGTTAAGGTAAATTCGAACCTAACAACTATTACCTGTACTATTACATTTTCATTGGTTAGATGTGAACAAATAATTTACGCGCATCATTGTAAAAAGTATATAATTTGGCGATTTCAGGTTGGCCAACACATTTTTTTTATGACACACTGGGGAGGACTTTAAAATGTGAACGGAATACAGAAGGTGTCCGGGAAAATGTGAGAAATCTCCCGGGTTCAAATAGAACACGAAGAAATAATGTGACAAGTTCCTATATTTTTCCCCTCCCTACGGAGATATGGGCCCCTAAAGGACGCCGCTAGAAATCGTTTTTTCTTGAATAACCTCCAAAGTACTGGAAATAAATTAATAAAAAATTAATATAAAGGTCACTAGTAAGAACTCCTTAAAATAGTTGCAACATATTTAGCTTCTTTGGTTTACCAGGGGCGGACAAAATTTAACACCTTAGGCTTATTTTTTTAACACCCTGTATGATAAAGACCCAAAAAAATGTTAGCTTGAACTTTAAGCTGTAAAAAAGTATTCCCGTTCAAGAGCGATAAAATAAACCGTTTTTGAGTTGTTATCCAAAAAAATAAGAAATCCGAAGAAAGCAGCCGATTTTCTTAATAAAAAATAAAACATTAATTTTTTTTATCATTTTTTTACTCGAAAACGGTTTTATCGATATTGAACAAGAATACTTTTTCTATAGCTTAAGTTTCATGCTACCCACAAATATTTTTTTGGTCGTTATCATACAGGGTGTTAAGAATATACGCATTAAGCTGTAACCTGAGTCCGCACTGGTAAACTAAAAAAGCTAAATATCTTTTAAGGGCCCTATTTTAAGAGGTCCCTACTAGTGTTATCATATTAAATTTTTATTAACTTACCTACGTCAAGTACTTTAAAAGTTATTCAAGAAAATCCTAAAACTAGCGGCTTCTTTTGGGAGCCCATATCTCCGTAGGGATGGCCGGTAGGAAGAAAATTATAGAAACTTGTCATCTTTTTTTTTGTGTTCTATCTGAACCCGCGAGATTTCCCAGATTTTCCAAGACACCCTAACTATTTTTTAGACCCCAGTGAAATCTTTCTTTATGTTGGTAATATTCGGTGATTAAACGCGAGTGTAATTCATTAAGTTTAATGTTATTAAAAAAGTACCATATATTGACTGCTTAATTTCTTCTGTTTCTGCCCTACAAAAATGTAGTTTCCAATCTTGGACATTCCCATGTCAATTCTTTACTTATTAACATCATCACAATATTACATTTAGTTCCTTGGCATTTCACACTGACATGACTGACAATGACAAAAGGTAAATTAGGGTAAAATGTACGAAATGCCTTTTAATGCTATTTTTTTGCTTCACCAGTAACACAGAGTGATTCCTTACCAAAAAAAACCGTAAATGCAAAAGTTGTATTATTTTTTCTTTACTATCTTTTAAGCTCCTTGAAAAAAAAAAGAAGTGAGTATCGGAAAGCAGCGAAACAAAAGCAACATGGGTTTTCTCTAATGGACTACCCTGTATTTTTTACGCTAAAAAGAAAAATTTTTCCTCCTGGCTTAAAAATAGTATATTCTATAACTAGGAGGAAAAGCAAAACATTTCTGGACGGACGACCGTGGTAATTGCTGGACGAGGCGCAGCCGAGGCCAGCAACACAGGAGTCCAGGAATGTACTTTTCCTACTAGTTACACATGCTACTTTTTATCCGATTGAATTAGAATACGTACTTATAAAAATAGAGCCAAATATTACTCTAAATAAAAACGGTGTTAAATTGTTAACTCAACATAATATCAAGTTTTGAATCGAGCGAGCTTGAAGTTTATTACGTAACTACCGAAACTACAGCTAAATGTTAATGTAACAAGGCGTTTGAATAGGACAGAAATGTTACATTCCCGTTCTAGGACGGAAATGTTATATTCCCCGAGAGTTATTTTCTATTCCTGCTTGTACAGTTATTGCATGTTGCCACGCAACGAATACAATATACTGGAATCATGACTTTTGCGGTGAGAATATACATCGGTAAGGTGTCGTTTTTCGTCCGATAGGATAAAAATATATAATATGTTGACATTCAGAGTAGATGCTTCAGAAATATTCAAGTTTGAAACTCACATAATTACAAATGGCTGCCTCGGTCAACCACGTTGACAAGTTCTAATTTTGACAGCCCCAGAAAAGTGAGATACTAACAATATAATAACAATAATAAAGCGAAAACGTTGGCTAGCCATTAGCAATTATGTGAGTAATATGTGTAATTATGTGTATTATTATGTGTAATATTTCTGAAACATCTATAGTCAAAAGCGATCTTACCGTGCGGGTCCATAGGTCACAATTTTCATTAAAAACTTCATTTATGGCAGACTTTGCATGCAAAATCTATCAAAGGCATGATAATTAATGAGAAATGTGATCTTTGGACCCGCACGATATGACTGCTTTTGACTATACTCTGAATGTCAAGATATTATATATTTTTGAAAGCAAGAGGAAAAGATCTTTCTCTTTAGCGTAAAATATATAGGGTCATCTATTAGAGAAAATCCATGTTGCTTTTATTTCGCTGCTTTCCGATACTCACTTGTTTTTTTCAAAGAGCTTAAAAGATAATATAGGAAAAATAACACAAGTTTTGAATTTACGATCAATGACTCTTATGAAAGGAAAATATATTTTCACTAATTTAGTCAAAGTAACAAAAAAAAACAAAAGAATCTAGACCTCCTTGTTTTCAAGGTATTGTACAAACAATGGACGCCGTAATTATGCTGAAAAAAGTGATGGTAATGGTTTTATTCTTATAAAACGGTTAAACCAAGATTTTTTTTCAAATTTTTTCGGTGTATTTAAATCCATCCGCAAAATCATTTCGATTATCTTTTAGAATAGAAACCATTACTAGCCTTTTAAAACCGTCACAATATTCCAATTGTAAAGAGGACTTTGACAGGCAAATATTGTTATCTACTAATACAACATCAAAAAACAAGAACAGCGCTCACAATGACTTTTTTAAATGTCTTGAAAGTAAAGATGACATTTCTGATGCGGAATCGACTAGTGCTGAAAATGTATTAATTGAAAACGCAACATACACAACACCTTTGGAAGAATGTGCTGTCACTTATTATACCATGTATATCTTATTAAACGAATAAAAAATAAATTTAACTATTTAGATTCCTTAAATAATATTGAGAGCTGCAATAAAAGTAATATTTCATTCACTCTTAAAGGATTCAAAGCAAATATTTTTTTTTAAATAAAAATTATGCAGGAAAATCTGAAGAGTCTTTAGTTGTGTACCAAAAGATGACATAGTTGTTATTGGCCAAAAATCATTTTTATATTTCCGTAAATATTTTAATCTGTATGAGTCGAGAGAGTACCTTGCGGTAAAAATAACAGACAAAATTTTGGCAACAAATATTCGTTGGTTGGCTGATAAAAATAATAATTGTTACAGACACAAAGTTTTATTAATTGGACAGATTGTTGTAACTAACATTTTTATGATTTGTAAATGGACATTAGATAAAAACAAATAAGAAGTGCAGCAAAAATTAAACAACCTTAAACATCAATAAAAAATATATTATCACAATAATAAAACAATTTAGATAGGTAAATATTACAGGTAAGATTTCGACAGATTTTCAAAGTAACAATTTTTTAGAACTAAAATAGTAAAGTGCGTTTTCAAAAACACTTTCTTACTTAAAAAAAGTATTAGTCGAATATTTAGGTATTTACCACAAAACTTTAATAAGTTTAGCAGTTTAGCTCCTCTGCTTTGGCTAATTTATTGTACAGATTGTTTACGTATAATGTTGTCCCCCCTGACTTATTTATGTTTCGAGCTTAAAAAAATACTGAATTTTATGGTTTTAAATATTATGTACATATGTTACAGTTTTTGCCGAATAAGATTAGATAATCTATAAAATGTCGACATAATGTATTTACGACTATTTTATTTTTATGTTATTTAATAATATAATATATTCTATTTTATAGGAATAGAGTAATAATCATGGATGTTGTTATTATACATGTAGTATTTTTACATTGTCTCCGGACCTATAACCACCTATGCAAATTTTCAGCTCGATATGACAATTTAAATTCGAAACTTGGCCCGCATTTCCTAAATGCGGTTATCTACCGGCTTAAAACCACGATATTTTTATATTGATTTCGGCCCATATACGTATGCAAATTTTCAGCTTCATACGACATTTTAAATTCATGATTTGACCCCCTCCTCCTAAATACGACCCTGTACCAGCTTAAAAACACGATAATTTTACATTCTTGAGGGACATATGTATATACGTATGCAAATTTAGAGCTCGATAGAATTTAAATTGAAAATTTGGCCCCCTTCTCCTAAATACGGGCCTGTTCCAGCTCAAAAATACTATATTAATTTTACAACGTCTCCGGACGAAAAAACGTATGCAAATTTGATGCTCGATACAATTTAAATTGAAAATTTGGCCCCCTTCTCCTAAATACGTGTCTGTTCCAGCTCAAAAATACTATAATAATGCTACAATATCTCCGGACCAAAAAACGTATGCTAATTCAATGCCCGATATAATTTAAATTGAAAATTTGGCCTCCTTCTTCTAAACACGGGTCTGTTTCAGCTCAAAAATACTATAATAATTTTACAATGTATACGGACCAAAAAACATATGCAAATTTAATGCTCGATATAATTTAAATTTAAAATTTGGCCCCCCTTCTCCTGAATGCGGGTCCGTTCCAGCTCAAAAATACTATAATAATTATACAATGTCTCCAGACCAAGAAACGTATGCAAATTTAATGCTCCATACAATTTAAATTTAAAATTTGGCCCCCCTTCTCCTGAACACGGGTCTGTTCCAGCTCAAAAATACTATAATAATTTTACAATGTCTCCGGACCAAAAAAACGTATGCAAATTTAATGCTCGATTCAATTTAAATTTAAAATTTGGCCCCCCATCTCCTGAATACGGATCTGTTCCAGCTCAAAAATACTATAATAATTTTACAGTGTCTCCGGACCAAAAAACGTATGCAAATTTAATGCTCGATACAATTTAAATTTAAAATTTGGCTTCCTTCTCCTGAATACGGGTCTGTTTCAGCTCAAAAATATTATAATAATTTTACAATGTCTCCGGACCAAAAAACGTATGCAAATTTAATGCTCGCTACAATTTAAATTTAAAATTTGGCCCCCCTTCTCCTGAATACGGGTCTGATCCAGCTCAAAAATACTATAATAATTTTACAATAGCTCCGGAACAAAAAAGGTATGCAAATTTAATGCTCGATACAATTTAAATTTAAAATTTGGCCCCCCTGCTCCTGAATACGGGTCTGTTCCCGCTCAAAAATACTATAATAATTTTACAATGTCTCCGGACCAAAAAACGTATGCAAATTTAATGCTCGATACATTTTAAATTAAAAATTTGCCCCTCCCCCTCCTGAATACGTGTCTGTTCCAGCTCAAAAATACTATAAAAATTTTACAATGTCTCCGGACCTAAAAACGTATGCAAATTTTCAGCATGATACGACAATTTAAATTCAAAATTCTCCTCCTAAATATGATCTTGTACCAGCATAAAACACGATAATTTTGCATTTTTATCCAAACTAAATACGTACGCAAAATTTCTGCCCCATCGGTTTGGGATAACTGTTTTAAAATTATGTGTGTAAATTGTGACAACTTGCCTTGGAAAATCCGAAATAATAAAATAATATTGAGTCGGTATAAGTGGGGACATTTGGCAACACTGCGTCGCGTTCCAGCCGGCGACACGAGGGTTACCGCATATTATATTCGTTTTACGGGGGCATTGATGTCTCCGTACAGATTCACAGATTACCATTTGAATAAGCCATCTATTCGTAGTAGTATTTTCTTTGCCCTATTAAAAGAAACTATAAATATACAAGGAAGGAAAATTCATGCGTTTCAAGATACTGTGCAATGCTTAAAATCAAAAATCATCAATTTAAGAAGTCTGCTCCAATATCTTCGGGAGAAAAATGTGTGGGCAGGGTCCGTACCAATTATTAATTAACTTTAGCTAACTATTATTGTCATGTATAAGCTATGTAACTTAATTCGGGATGACTGTGATGTCTTTAACAATAAAGTGTCTAGGATTAATAAACTACTAAAAGAAATAATTTAGTTGACTAACAATCTTTGTAATACTAGATTTAAGTCTTCTATCTCATTCTATAATTGTATGTGAATCTATTTGTAAATAAATAAATAAATTGCATTTGAGTCAATAAATATTTTTACTGCCTTACAAATGTAAGAGATGAGAAAGAGAGAGATAACTCTAAGCTAAAAGTTGTAAAAAAATAAATAAATTGCAACAACGCAAGTAAGAAGACAAGTAAAAGACTACACTATGTAAATATTAATGCTTAATTGTCAGGATGGATTGACTGATGGTCGAGGTACTGGCTAGCGCGCATAGTCGGGTTAACCTATAATAAAGAAAAAGTATGTGAGTGTCCGTTGACTTTGTTATATTCAGTAATAAAGAGTTCAATAACCATTCGAACAATCACCAAATACAATACATTGTATTCCAACACTTTCCTGACTTGTGCATCATGAAGGCATGGTGACTAGGAGTTTGAAATATGGTCACGAGGGGATTAAACGCGCGACGTGACCCCTGCCTAGTTACCACCCTTGAAGGACGTAAAGGGATTAAACGCACAATACGTCACACATACCCAGACGTAAAGGGCTGACTCGCAATACGTCTCTCACTTCTACTAGTACTGAGCCGTGCAATGAGCATGAAGGGATTTAACAGCGCGACATGCTCTCTCCAGATACTAGAGCTTGACCCCGAAGGTCGAATCTGAGATGTGCAATGAGCATGAAGGGATTTAACAGCGCGACATGCTCTCTCCAGATGCTACAACATGACCCCGAAGGTCGAATCTGAGTTGTGCAATGAGCATGAAGGGATTTAACAGCGCGACATGCTCGCTCCAGATATAATTATGTTCGTACGAATTATTATTAAACTAGCATTAAGGCAAATTGTTTTATATTGAACATAGAAGCTATTAAATATCATTAAATAATTACGCTTAATATGGACACATCAAATTATAAGTCAAAAGACACTCTGTGATAAGCTCACCTGAATATTTCACGTTGTTTCGACCCACAGTTCTCAAAATAGTCTCGTTCTATTATCTACGCTCTACGGTACAAGAAGGGATACCTAAATCCAGTGAAATTCGGAGTTTAAATATTAATGTGTCAACGGGAATGACAAGGACCAGTACCGTTAGGTCATTTATTACCTGGATAATATAAACGTACGATACCGTATCCCCATACATTTTGCTCGTATTTTATTGCTTATAAGAACGCGCTTATTGTATTTTATTAAAACTGTAATTAAATTAGATAGAAATAAAATATGATTCTTACACAAAGTATTGTGTATTCAGTCAATTTATTATTTTTGCCATTTCATGTACCATATTTATGATATAGGTGCTTTTATTTCCTACATCCTAAATATTCTATTGGTATTATACTCTCTAATTAAAATTACGTTATTACTTCTACTAATACAATAAAAGATAATTATAAACGTTAGTGCTTTTTTCAAATCTGTTCATACACTAAAATAAATGGTTCATAAATGATTTACCATCCTCTCATCCAGTCGGCTTAAGAAAATATTTCAAAAATGAAACTCTAACTGCGCCGTTTGGCAAGGTAGACGTAAATTGGTTCCCAAATTAAGAAGGATTCAAAGAAATATGTAAATTGGATACCAACATTTTTAGTTTACCTGATTTTTAGCTGTAAATTTTTTTTATAAATCTGTTCATTTCATGAATAGGATTTAATCATTTTCTCTATACATTTTTGCCGATTTTCAACTTTACTATTAACCCAAACTAACCCAAAGTATAACAAGTAAGTGATAGCCATAGCGCAAGAATGCAAACAAAAAATTCAATACCATCACATCGTCAATATATTTCTAATTTATTAGATAGCTACCTCAAATTTATTTGGGGCACTAATTATTTACCAACGACCTTTTAGGTTTAGGAACCGATTTACATATTATTAACAGATGATTGAAACTACCCTTTTATTTCCTTCCTACTGGGAACCAGGTTACCAGCACCGGTTTTGCAATAAACGCATTCTTAAATTAAAACAAAAAATCACTTTATTACAGAAACCGTAGACTAGGTACAGGGTGTCCCAAATTCGAGCCTCATCATTGGGATCTCGGGAACTAGAAAAGATAAGATATCGGTTAAATGGAGGCAAAGCTGCGCGATTTGATGCTGATAAAATGCCACCTTACAAGTTTAAAAATTCCGAATATTTCCGAAGATTTTTGGAAAAACCGAATATTCCTGATTTTATTTTTATTTTTTTATGACTCTATTTGGATAGATATAACAAAATAAATTTCACATTTTCATTGCTACTTTTTCTATGCTACAAGATGGTGTTATTAGATTTTCAAACCGACGTTTCGTCTTTGAGCTGCCATCATCAACTTTGTTTCCTTGGTCCCAAAACCAATGATGTATCGCACGTATTCGAAAAATTCATATTAGTGACATTTTCCATAAGAACTCATGTGTTAGAGAGAGACGGAAAATATATTTTTGGTAAGATCTTACCAGGAAATCATTAAAATGATTTTTTCGAAAAAGTGCGATACAATGAGGATGTGAAATTTATTATTTGTTCCAAATCTAATCCCACACAACTATTTACTTGGGTAAATTGCTAAAAATATAGCCTAATATAGAGCTTATAGTTTGACGCTTGACACTTTAATAATTATATTATTTATTAACCACTTCTTATGATAGTTTTTAAGCTTTCTTTATGCAAATCGTTAATGCGTAAAAAAAGGTTTTGATTTTTAATTCTATTAAAAATATATTTTCTGTCTCGCTGTAACACATGAGTTCTTATGGAAAATGTCACTGATCTGAATTTTTCGAATAAGTGCGATATGTCATTGGTTTTTGGACCTTAGTAGCTCTTAAAATCCGTAATAAAAAATCCAGGGCCGTATTTAAAAAAACAAAGTTGATAATGGCAGCTCAAAGACGAAACGTCGGCTTGAAAATCTGATAACACCATCTTGAAGAACAGAAAAAGTAGCAATGAAAATGTGAAATTTATTTTTTATATCTATTCAAATAGAGTCATAAAAAATAAAAATTAAATCGCGAATATTCGCTTTTTTCCAAAAATCTTCGGAAGTATTCGGAATTTTTAAACTTGTAAGGTGGCATTTTGATCAGCATCAAACTGCACAACTTTGCCTCCATTTAACCGACCTCGTATCTCTTCTAGTTTCCGAGATCCCAATGATGAGGCTCGAATTTGGGACACCCTGTACATTTTGCGATCATTAAAAATATCAACCTAGAATAACGCTGTTTCTGACACGTCTTTATAAGAGCTTTTAGTCATAAAATGAGCCCAAAAATCAGTTCCATTTTTAGCATTAAATTAAATTGCACCCTGTATAATCTAAAGCAATCACTTGACAAATTACTAATTTCGTTTTGTCAGAGAGTATTCCCCACCTTAATCGTATTATTATACTCTAGGTGTGACTGATCTTACACCATACCTACTAGACTCCTGAATAGGCCATGCAAAATAGAAAGCAGTCTGAGATGCGCAGATGAAAGAAAATTAGTCAGTGTGCGACATAGATAGGGAAAACCAAATTTTAGTAAAGCACACCTCACGCAGAAAATAAAAGCGGAATTGGATTAATATACAGTCGCTGGGATAGGTCTAGACGTTGCTATTTATGTAATGATTATGTTTTTATTGTTATGATATTTATGGTTGGGATAATAATAAGCCAACTCGGCAATAAAATGAGGTGTGGGTCGCACATATTTAAGGAGCATTTATTACTCCGCATCATATAAAAAAAGAAATCTCATTGGCAGCACTTGGCTAGTACACATCACTACAAAAAAAATAATACAAACAGCTCAGGAGTGATTTTTCAATTATCATATAATATAGTAATGATATCAGGATATATATAACAGAACAAATATCGCAAAATATTACATATAAGTTAAAGATAGGTAAGTATATTTATTACCTTCATGTTGATATTCCTTCTATTCAAGACGGGGTACCTTCGTTTAAATTATCATCAGATCTTTCGTCTGAACTGCTGTCAATGTCATCTAAATTTATTATTAACTCATCTAGGTCCCCCATAGATTGCAAAAGAGGAACATAATCTTAACATCATTCGGAGCAATATTGGAAATAATCAAAGTTTTAAGTCAAAATTTTCCACTACTCAACCGTAAAAACTTATTAGTTACTTTCATAAGATCAGAAGATCTGTCAAGTTAAGAATAATTTTCCTTCTAGACACTAATTCTCTCATCTGTGCCCACACTACTTCAATACGGTGAAGGTCAGGATAATAGGGAGGTATTCGAACCACGATGTGGCCCGCACTGGAAAATATTTCATCCATCTTATAAGTTTTCTCCCTTGGTTTCACCATTTTAATGAGACTGTAGAGCCCCGGTTTTAACATTTTATTGCCAAATTGAACATTTTTCCCGCTCAACTATTTTTTCATGTCTTCTTTCTTTGTTAACGATGTAGGACATTTATTTATTTGCATGTGTGTTGTCGATTACTACTACACTGTTATGGCGGCACTAGGTTGTTTTTACCCACTTTTCATAATTTCCATAATTCATCTCATTATGGTAATTCTCAGTACTGTAGTGTGACTTATATCTGACATTTAAATTTGGCACAAAACCGTCTTCTCCTCCAGCTTTCAGGATTATTAGGCGTGTGCCGAGACATAAGACAACCTGTATCAAGTCTTATGATTTCGCCAGTTTCGTCGCTCCAAGATTCTTGATTGTATGTGATTGTATGTATGTTTCACCTATATAATCAATTTGGCGTCTTTCTGCACGGTAAGCTATCATTTCCCTTACAAATTGGGTTCGAATATGTCTTACGTCAGGTTTTCCCATTAAAATTGTTCTATTGGTTTTCGTTTTTCTTCAACGAAATCCATTTCTTTTATTTCTCACCTTAAACTGTTCACGAGTCGCTGGTAGTTGGCACTTGTTTTTCCGTTTTATAGAAATTGTGGATTGTTCTGCGTGACACACCTTGATAAACATCGTCCAAAGCTATTTTGCTTTTAGTGTTTTCACGTTTTTTATTTAGCACTGAAAAAGGTGTAACTGCACCAGCTTCGACGTTTTTTGCTTCCTGCTTAATTCCGTTAATCGCGCTTAGACTAAGCTTGGCAGCGGCTGGAACGCGCTCGTGCGTTTTACTGAAATCAATTACTATTCTTCCTGCATCTGCTTTTTGTTTCACAAACTGTATAAAAGTATAAAGTATTTCGTGGCTTTGACCGTTTAATACTCGCCTTTCAACTTTGCTTTTAAAAGCCATGATTACAAATAGTTCAATTTAATAAATTCATTCACAAGAAACATTCTACTTTGTTAACATACTGTGCAAAAGTGTGCGTGTCGAAGGTAAACAGGCAAATTAGGTCCTAGATAGCCCCGTTCATCTGTTTACCGCGCACCCGAAGGTCAGAGCTCTCCCTATTTCGCGAGATCGATACTTGGTGTGTGTTTTTCTTAGATTTCTATTTAGCGCATGAATACAATCATTTATTAAATACCGTAATTTGAACTTTAGCAACAAGCTCTGACTCCAATAGTTTCTTAACATTCGACTTTTCCAACACTGTCAATAATTTCATGGCACTGTGGTCAGTAGCAAGTGCCTGGTCCAATACCATGTGCCGTATTTTATGACTCTTGTACTTTTCCTCTTTTTACCTGTATGAAGTAGTTCTTATGCAATCCGAACTTCATTTGAAATCGTATACCAATTTTATTTGATACCTCAGTTTGTTTCTTGTCATCTGATTTATTATTACTATCATTATTAGTATTTCTTTTTATTCTCAGGTTATGAGAACTATAGTATATTTGGAATGCTACGAAGTTGTAAATTATTGTCCCATAGAATCTTAAAGTTAAAAAGTAAACCGGGGGCCAAAACTGAAATGGTTATTTTATCATAAAGCTACATAATTCGGTTTACTACATATATACAATTAGGCTTGACATACCCGAATACGAGCGAAATGCAGGTGTACACCATAAGATATACAATAGACTGCATTTACATTTGAAAGAAATATGGATTGTACAGATCTTTGAGCAGTAATCAGTAGCGTCTCATTATCAACGCTGGAAATGTTTTTTAATATAAAAGCGGTTATTTTGTGGGTATAGAAATACATCGACATTAAGAAAGTATAGGTGTAGTGGTCTTTCCGAAATTAGACAAATAAACAGATGTATAATAATTATTTAAGATTTTAAAAAAATATAGAAAATAATTATAAATATAATAATGATAATAATAAGAATAATAATAATAATAATAATAAATAATACGATAATACAATTAAAAAAAAACTACAAATTGTCATAAGAACAATCAGTTGAGCTGTCACTCTCACCCACATGTATAATAATTGGTTCTACTATTTCATCAACCATGTTGTCAAGCTGCCACATTCGTTTTTCGACGTTTATTACATGCTCTACACACTTTCGTCATTTATCTCCATCAATATGTTTAATAGCTTCGTGAAAGAGTACCTCAACATCCTTTATGTTGTAGGTAGTATTTCTGGTGGCAACAAAATTTTTTACTTGCGCCCTAACCCAAACTAACTCTATGGGATTTAGCTCACAATGGTAGGACGGAAGTAGAAGTACAACAATACCACGTTTGTTTGCCATTTCGTCGACCACATATCTAGTATATTTATGCTTTTCCATATTTGCTGTATGCAAAAGCTCCTTTTGACCATTTTTTCTTCGAAATTGATTTTTTTCAAAAGCCACTGTTTTATGTCTGCTTTTCGCCAAGCACTTGTTGGTACTTTTTCTATTTTTCTAGAATGGTAGGTTGCATTATCAAGCACCATAATAGATCCTGAGGGTAATAGATCTAACATTTGCTGAAAGTATTCTTCAATTACATCTGCATTTATGTCTTCATGATAATATCCAGTGTGTTTCGACTTAAATGTTAGCAGGCCCCAATCTACAAACCCATTTACACTACCAATATCTGCTGCCTTTTCCAGATGAAGGTTCCATTCCTGTAGATCAGTCCTCCAACGTAGCTTGACGGAAACTTTATATTTTTGACATACCACATCTTGTTTACTGTGTGCCCTTCATTTACCCATATTTTGTCCAAATAAAATATGTTTTGGTTTTCATTTCGATAGTCTTTTATCATCTTTAGGTACTTTCTTCTCCAGCAAACAATTTAATATTTTTCTATTAAAATTGATTTTCTGTTTTTTGTAGCCCATTCAAAATTTTCGTCGGTTTTGAGTGTGATATGAATTTTATCTAACGTAGGGATTTCCTTGTTTAAATTAAAGGAATGAACTGCTCTTCTGATTCCTCGTTTTTCATTTTCATCCATAACAATTTTTCTCCTTCCAGATGGTGTTTTTGGAGCCTTTATGCAGCCGGTCCAGAAGGACTAACTAGATCAGTCCCGCGAATCTACGCCTCTAAGGACGAAGGCGCCATATGCGTAGCGTCAAGGCTTATTGATTTTTTAAGAGACTGGTTCTAATGTAATGATATATTCCCATTTCTGTAAGCGCTTTTTTTTCAGGGTTATTGATATTAGCTCCACGTAAAATAAAATAGCCAAAATCACATTACTTCCCTCGTTCCACACATCTGCTAGATTTCTTTTTTTAGGTGAGTATACTTAATCATTTCTCAGCGTATTTTGTTCTATATTATTTTTTATTTATTATTGAACTATCTGCTAATATGATCTTTTATTATTTCACCCCGCCTATTTTGTAGGATCATTACAGTTAGTGTGTATTGATATTATAACTTCTTATCAGTTCTGCTACTCGAACCATTTTAAGAATCTCCAAGTAAGTTATAACTGCTATATTATTGTTACGTTTTTGGAGTTCATTACAAACGTGGTAGATATTGTCCGGGACCATGTACTCCATATTGTATGAGATTGTAGTTTATGTTTTCTATTAATGTACTGGTCTTAAGTCGCAACGATTCAACCGTCCAATCCAGAGAACACAAAACGTCTCTTGAGCCATTCAATCAATGCTTTTCAATCATCTTTTTCTCTGTGAAAGCCATAGTGAAACCGACCAGGCAGTTTCTTTGCTGCTCACGCTGCTGATTTTTTCCTCGGAAGAAGTTGATAATATTCTAAATTAAAATTAAGTTGTAGTTTTGGTCAGCCCTCGACGTGAATGTATGATGTACATCCTGCTTCTCACGAAGATAGCTCCTTACTCGCTGAATCTGGCTACTGCAAGACTTCAACACGTCAATCACACTCTACCTCCCTATTATCCTAGTCATTATAATCCCTTAGTGGATAACTGAAGGTGGTGCATCCTGCATTTCTTGAAGTATAAATATAATATGCGAGGAAAAATGGCAATATTCTAACTCTTATATACTTCCTCTAATTTA